>JAENPR010001842.1:0-101058 GCA_018135685.1 Themeda triandra
GGTTAAGGGCCCTTCGTGCTCTCGGTGATGAAAACTCTATGGTGGAGAGGTGAGAGGCATCAAAATGGCTTAACCATGGCGTACGGCGTGCTTGACCCGGTGCCGAGAGCCGTAGGATGCACAGTGGATCCGACCGTGCGGCAAAGACGGGTCGTGTGTGCAATTATGGATGTTCGGAGTCATGGAGCTATAGTTAAGGGCCGTTCGTGCTCTTGGGTGATGACAAATATTGTGGTGGTGAGGCCGCAGGCATCAAAATGCCTTAACCATGGCATACGGTCGTGCTTGACCTAGTGTCGAGAGCTATAGGACACGCACGAACCGGCCAGTGCGGTAGCATATTCGTGTGTGCAAATATGGCGCTCTAGAGCCGGGGAGCCATGGTTAAGGGCCATTCGGTTCTCGGGCGGTAATAAACGCCGTGGTGGAGAGGCAAAGGTGTTAAAATGCCTTAACCATGGTGCATGGGCGTGCTTGACTGGTGCAAGGAGCCATAGGACGCATAGGAACCAGGGCCTGCAAGGAAGATGGTCGTGTGTGCAAATATGGCGCTTCCGGAGCCGAGGAGCCGAGGTTAAGGGCCATTCAGCTCTCGAGCGATGGCAAACGCTATGGTAGAGAGGCCGAGGTGTCAAAATGCCTTAACCATGGCATACGGGCTTGCTTGACTCAAAGTCGGAGCCATAGGACGCGTTGGAACCGACCATGCGGCAGCATGGTCGTGTGTGCAAATGTGGCGCTTTGCAGCCATGGAGCCATGGTTAAGGGCCCTTCGTGCTCTCGGTGATGGAAAACTCTATGGTGGAGAGGTGAGAGGCATCAAAATGGCTTAACCATGGCGTATGGGTGTGCTTGACCGGTGCCGAGAGCCGTAGGATGCAATGTGATCCGGCCGTGCGCAAAGACAGTCGTGTGTGCAATTATGGATGTTCTGGAGTCGTGGAGCTATAGTTAAGGGCCGTCGGGCTCTTGGTGATGACAAACATTGTGGTGGTGAGGCCAGAGGTGTCAAAATGCCTTAACCATGGCATACGGTCGTGCTTGACCTAGTGTCGAGAGCTATAGGACACGTAGGAACCGGGCGTGCGGTAGCATAGTCGTGTGTGCAAATATGGCATTTCTAGAGCCGGAGCCATGGTTAAGGGCCATTCGGGTTCTTGGACAGCAAAAATGCTGTGGTGGAGAGGGCAAAGGTGTTAAAACGCCTTAACCATGGTGCACGGGCGTGCTTGACTTGGTGCGAGGAGCCGAGGATGCGATAGGAACCGGCCGTGGCAGAAGAAAGTCGTGTGTGCAAATATGGCGCTCGGGAGCCGTGGAGCCGAGGTTAAGGGCCGTTCGTGCTCTCGAGTGATGGCAAACGCTATGGTAGAGAGGCCAGAGGTGTCAAAATGCCTTAACCATGGCGTACGGGCATGCTTGACTCAAGCCGGGAGCCATAGGATGCGTTGGAACCGACCATGCGGCAAAGCATGGGCGAGTGTGCAAATATGGCGCTTTGAGCCGTGGAGGCATGGTTAAGGGCCCTTCGTGCTCTCGAGGTGATGGAAAACTCTATGGTGGAGAGGTGAGAGGCATCAAAATGGCTTAACCATGGCGTGTGCGTGCTTGACCCGGTGCCGAAGAGCCATAGGATGCACAGATCCGACCGTGCGGCAAAGACGGCCGTGTGTGCAATTATGGATGTTCGGAGTCGGAGCTATAGTTAAGGGCCGTTCTGTGCTCTTGGGTGATGACAAACATTGTGGTGGTGGGGCCAGAGGCATCAAAACGCCTTAACCATGGCATACGGTCATGCTTGACCTAGTGTCAAGAGCCGTAGGACACGCACGAACCGGCCGTGCGGTAGCATATTCGTGTGTGCAAATATGGCGCTTCTAGAGAGTGGAGCCATGGTTAAGGGCCATTCGGTTCTTGGGTAGCAACAAATGCCGTGGTGGAGAGGCTAGAGGTGTCAAAATGCCTTAACCATGGCGTATGGGCATGCTTGACTTGGTGCGAGGAGCCATAGGATGCGTTGGAACCGACCGTGCGGCAAAGCATGGTCATGTGTGCAAATATGGCGCTTCGGGAGCCGTGGAGCCAAGGTTAAGGGCCGTTCAGTGCTCGAGTGATGGCAAACGCTATGGTAGAGAGGCCAGAGGTGTCAAAATGCCTTAACCATGGCATACGGGCATGCTTGACTCAGAGGCCGGAGCCATAAAATGCATTGGAACCGACCGTGCAAAGCATGGTCGAGTGTGCAAATATGGCAGTTTTGGAGCCATGGAGGCATGGTTAAGGGCCCTTAGGCTCTTGGGTGATGAAAACTCTATGGTGGAGAGGTGAGAGGCATCAAAATGGCTTAACCATGGTGTACGGGCGTGCTTGACCCGGTGCCGAGAGCCGTAGGATGCACAGATCCGGCCGGTGCGGCAAAGACAATGTGGTGTGCAATTATGGATGTTCGAGTCGTGGAGCTATAGTTAAGGGCCGTTCGGGCTCTAGGTGATGACAAACATTGTGGTGGTGAGGCCGGAGGCGTCAAAAATGCCTTAACCATGGCATACGGTCATGCTTGACCTAGTGTCGAGAGCTATAGGACATGCAGGAACCGGGCCGTGCGGTAGCATAGTCGTGTGTGCAAATATGGCAGTTCTGGAGCCGTGGAGCCATGGTTAAGGGCCATTCGGGTTCTCGGGCGGCAATAAACGCTGTGGTGGAGAGGCAAAGGTGTTAAAACGCCTTAACCATGGTGCATGGGCGTGCTTGACTTGGTGCAAGGAGCCGTAGGACGATAGGAACCGGGCCGTGCGGGCAAAGAAATGGTCGTGTGTGCAAATATGGCGTTCCGGAGCCGTGGAGCCAAGGTTAAGGGCCATTCGTGCTCTCGAGCAATGGCAAACGCTATGGTAGAGAGGCCGAGGTGTCAAAATGCCTTAACCATGGCATACGGGCTTGCTTGACTCGTCGGGAGCCATAGGATGCGTTGAACCGACCATGCGGAAGATGGTCGTGTGTGCAAATGTGGCAGTTTTGCCATGGAGCCATGGTTAAGGGCCCTTCAGGCTCTCGGGTGATGGAAAACTCTATGGTGGAGAGGTGAGAGGCATCAAAATGGCTTAACCATAGCGTACGGGTGTGCTTGAACCGGTGCCGAGAGCCGTAGGATGCACAGTGGATCCGGCCGTGCGCCAAAGACAGCCGTGTGTGCAATTATGGATGTTCGAGTCGTGGAGCTATAGTTAAGGGCCGTTCGGGGCTCTTGGGTGATGACAAACATTGTGGTGGTGGGGCCAGAGGTGTCAAAACGCCTTAACCATGGCATACGGTCGTGCTTGACCTAGTGTCGAGAGTCGTAGGACACGTAGGAACCGGCCCGTGCGGTAGCATAGTCGTGTGTGCAAATATGGCAGTTCTAGAGCGGTGGAGCCATGGTTAAGGGCCATTCGGGTTCTTGGGTAGCAACAAATGCTGTGGTCGAGAGGCCGCGGTGTCAAAACGCCTTAACCATAGTGCATGGGCGTGCTTGACTTGGTGCGAGGAGCCGTAGGATGCGCAGGAACCGGCCGTGCGCGGCAAAGTCGTGTGTGCAAATATGGCGCTCCGGGAGCCGTGGAGCCGAGGTTAAGTGCCGTTCGTGCTCGAGTGATGGCAAATGCTATGGTAGAGAGGCCGAGGTGTCAAAATGCCTTAACCATGGCGTACCGGCATGCTTGACTCAGAGCCGGAGCCATAAAATGCATTGGAACCGACCGTGCGGGCAAAGCATGGGCGAGTGTGCAAATATGGCAGTTTTGAGCCGTGGAGGCATGGTTAAGGGCCCTTCGTGCTCTCGGTGATGGAAAACTCTATGGTGGAGAGGTGAGAGGCACCAAAATGGCTTAACCATGGCGTATGGGCGTGCTTGACCCGGTGCCGAGAGCCATAGGATGCATGTGATCCGACCGTGCGGCAAAGACGATCGTGTGTGCAATTATGGATGTTCGGAGTCGTGGAGCTATAGTTAAGGGCCGTTCGTGCTCTTGGGTGATGACAAACATTGTGGTGGTGAGGCCGGAGGCATCAAAACGCCTTAACTATGGCATACGGTCATGCTTGACCTAGTGTCAAGAGTCAGTAGGACACGCACGAACCGGGCTGTGCGGTAGCATATTCGTGTGTGCAAATATGGCAGTTCTAGAGCTGTGGAGCCATGGTTAAGGGCCATTCGGGTTCTCGAGCGGCAATAAACGCTGTGGTGGAGAGGCCAGAGGTGTCAAAATGCCTTAACCATGGCGTACGGGCATGCTTGACTTGGTGCGAGGAGCCATAGGACGCGTTGGAACCGACCATGCGGCAAAGCATGGTCGTGTGTGCAAATATGGCGCTTCTGGAGCCGTGGAGCCAAGGTTAAGGGCCGTTCGTGCTCTCGAGCGATGGCAAACGCTATGGTAGAGAGGCCAGAGGTGTCAAAATGCCTTAACCATGGCATACGGGCATGCTTGACTCAAAGGCCGAGAGCCATAGGATGCGTTGGAACCGACCGTGCGGCAGATGGTCGTGTGTGCAAATATGGCGCTTTGCGGCCGTGGAGCCATGGTTAAGGGCCCTTCGTGCTCTCGGGTGATGAAAACTCTATGGTGGAGAGGTGAGAGGCATCAAAATGGCTTAACCATGCCGTACGGGTGTGCTTGACCCGGTGCCGAGAGCCGTAGATGCACAGATCCGGCTGTGCGCGCAAAGTCGTGTGTGCAATTATGGATGTTCTGGAGTCGTGGAGCTATAGTTAAGGGCCGTTCGGGCTCTCGGGTGATGACAAATATTGTGGTGGTGAGGCCAGAGGCATCAAAATGCCTTAACCATGGCATACGGTCGTGCTTGACCTAGTGTCGAGAGCTATAGGACATGCAGGAACCGGCCGTGCGGCAGCATAGTCGTGTGTGCAAATATGGCAGTTCTGGAGCCGTGGAGCCAAGGTTAAGGGCCATTCGGGTTCTCGGGCGGTAATAAACGCCGTGGTGGAGAGGGCAAAGGTGTTAAAACGCCTTAACCATGGTGCATGGGCGTGCTTGACTTGGTGCGAGGAGCCGTAGGACGCATAGGAACCGTGCGGCAGCAAAGTCGTGTGTGCAAATATGGCGTTTGGAGCCGTGGAGCCGAGGTTAAGGGCCGTTCGTGCTCTCGAGCGATGACAAACGCTATGGTAGAGAGGCCAAAGGTGTCAAAATGCCTTAACCATGGCGTACGGGCTTGCTTGACTCTGCCGGGAGCCATAGGACGCGTTGGAACCGACCATGCGGCAAAGACGGTCGTGTGTGCAAATGTGGCGTTTTACGCCGTGGAGCCATGGTTAAGGGCCCTTCGTGCTCTCGGGTGATGGAAAGCTCTATGGTGGAGAGGTGAGAGGCATCAAAATGGCTTAACCATGGCGTACGGGTGTGCTTGAACCGGTGCCGAGAGCCGTAGGATGCACGGGATCCGGCCGTGCGCAAAGACAATGTCGTGTGTGCAATTATGGATGTTCTGGAGTCGTGGAGCTATAGTTAAGGGCCGTTCGGGCTCTCGGGTGATGACAAACATTGTGGTGGTGGGGCCAGAGGTGTCAAAATGCCTTAACCATGGCATACGGTCGTGCTTGACCTAGTGTCGAGAGCCGCAGGACACGTAGGAACCGGGCCGTGCGGTAGCATAGTCGTGTGTGCAAATATGGCAGCTTCTAGAGCGGTGGAGCCATGGTTATGGGCCATTCGGGTTCTTGGGCAGCAACAAATGCGTGGTCGAGAGGCCGGCGGTGTCAAAACGCCTTAACCATAGTGCATGGGTGTGCTTGACTTGGTGCGAGGAGCCGTAGGATGCGCAGGAACCGCCGTGCGGCAAAGAAAGTCGTGTGTGCAAATATGGCGGTTCCGAGCCGTGGAGCCGAGGTTAAGTGCCGTTCGTGCTCTCGAGTGACGGCAAACGCTATGGTAGAGAGGCCAGAGGTGTCAAAATGCCTTAACCATGGCGTATGTGCATGCTTGAATCGAGCCGGGAGCCATAAAATGCGTTGGAACCGACCGTGTGGCAAAGATGGTCGAGTGTGCAAATATGGCAGTTTTGGAGCCGTGGAGGCATGGTTAAGGGCCCTTCGTGCTCTCGTGTGATGGAAAACTCTATGGTGGAGAGGTGAGAGGCATCAAAATGGCTTAACCATGGCGCATGTGCATGCTTGACCCGGTGCCGAGAGCCATAGGATGCTGTGTGGATCCGACCGTGCGGCAGCACAGTCGTGTGTGCAATTATGGATGTTCTGGAGTCGTGGAGCTGTAGTTAAGGGCCGTTCAGGCTCTTGGGTGATGACAAACATTGTGGTGGTGAGGACAGAGGCATCAAAACGCCATAACCATGGCATACGGTCATGCTTGACCTAGTGTCAAGAGCTATAGGACACGCACGAACCGGCTGTGCGGTAGCATATTCGTGTGTGCAAATATGGCAGTTCTAGAGCTGTGGAGCCATGGTTAAGGGCCATTCAGGTTCTCAAGCAGCAACAAACGCTGTGGTGGAGAGGCTAGAGGTGTCAAAATACCTTAACCATGGCGTACGGTAATGCTTGACTTAGTGCCAGGAGCCATAGGATGCGTTGGAACTGACCGTGCGGCAAAAAGATGGTCGTGTGTGCAAATATGGCAGCTCGGGAGCCATGGAGCCAAGGTTAAGGGCCATTCGTGCTCTCGAGCGATGGCAAACGCTATGGTAGAGAGGCCAGAGGTGTCAAAATGCCTTAACCATGGTGTACGGGCATGCTTGACTCAGTGCCGAGAGCCATAGGATGCGTTGAACCGACCGTGCGGCAAAGATGGTCGTGTGTGCAAATATGGCAGTTTTGCGCCGTGGAGCGTGGTTAAGGGCCCTTCGGGCTCTCGGGTGATGGAAAACTCTATGGTGGAGAGGTGAGAGGCATCAAAATGGCTTAACCATGGCGTACGGGTGTGCTTGAACCGGTGCCGAGAGCCGTAGGATGCACGAGGATCCGGCCGTGCGCCAAAGCACAGTCGTGTGTGCAATTATGGATGTTCGAGTCGTGGAGCTATAGTTAAGGGCCGTTCGGGCTCTCGGGTGATGACAAACATTGTGGTGGTGGGGCGAGGCGTCAAAATGCCTTAACCATGGCATACGGTCGTGCTTGACCTAGTGTCGAGAGCTATAGGACATGCAGGAACCGCCGTGCGGTAGCATAGTCGTGTGTGCAAATATGGCGCTTCTAGAGCGGTGGAGCCATGGTTAAGGGCCATTCGGGTTCTTGGGCAGCAACAAATGCTGTGGTCGAGAGGCTAGCGGTGTCAAAACGCCTTAACCATAGTGCATGGGCGTGCTTGACTTGGTGCGAGGAGCCGTATGATGCGCAGGAACCCGCCGTGCGGCGGCAAAGAAAGTCGTGTGTGCAAATATGGCGCCCGGAGCCGTGGAGCCGAGGTTAAGTGCCGTTCGGGCTCTCGAGTGACGGCAAACGCTATGGTAGAGAGGCCAGAGGTGTCAAAATGCCTTAACCATGGCGTACAGGCATGCTTGACTCGGAGCCGGGAGCCATAAAATGCGTTGGAACCCACCGTGCGGCAAAGATGGTCGAGTGTGCAAATATGGCAGTTTTGGAGCCGTGGAGGCATGGTTAAGGGCCCTTCGTGCTCTTAGGTGATAGAAAACTCTATGGTGGAGAGGTGAGAGGCATCAAAATGGCTTAACCATGGCGTACGGGTGTGCTTGACCCGGTGCCGAGAGCCATAGGATGCACAGGATCCGACCGTGCGGCAGCACGGTCGTGTGTGCAATTATGGATGTTCTGGAGTCGTGGAGCTGTAGTTAAGGGCCGTTCAGGCTCTTGGGTGATGACAAACATTGTGGTGGTGAGGCCAGAGGCATCAAAACGCCTTAACCATGGCATACGGTCATGCTTGACCTAGTGTCAAGAGCCGTAGGACACGCACGAACCGGCCGTGCGGCAGCATAGTCGTGTGTGCAAATATGGCAGTTCTGGAGCCGTGGAGCCAAGGTTAAGGGCCGTTCAGGCTCTCGAGCGATGGCAAACACTATGGTAGAGAGGCCAGAGGTGTCAAAATGCCTTAACCATGGCGTACGGGCATGCTTGACTCAGTGCCGAGAGCCATAGGATGCGTTGGAACCGACCGTGCGGCAGCATGGTCGTGTGTGCAAATATGGCAGTTTTGCAGTCGTGGAGCTATGGTTAAGGGCCCTTCAGGCTCTCGGGTGATGAAAAACTCTATGGTGGAGAGGTGAGAGGCATCAAAATGGCTTAACCATGGCGTACGGGTGTGCTTGACCCGGTGCCGAGAGCCGTAGGATGCACAGGATCCGGTTGTGCGGCAGCACAGTCGTGTGTGCAATTATGGATGTTCTGGAGTCGTGGAGCCATAGTTAAGGGCCGTTCGGGCTCTCGGGTTATGACAAATATTGTGGTGGTGAGGCCAGAGGCGTCAAAATGCCTTAACCATGGCATACGGTCGTGCTTTACCTAGTGTCGAGAGCTATAGGACATGCAGGAACTGGCTGTGTGGTAGCATAGTCGTGTGTGCAAATATGGCAGTTCTAGAGCTGTGGAGCCATGGTTAAGGGCCATTCGGGTTCTCAGGCGGTAATAAATGCTGTGGTGGAGAGGCCAAAGGTGTTAAAATGCCTTAACCATGGTGCATGGGCGTGCTTGACTTGGTGCGAGGAGCCGTAGGACGATAGGAACCGGCCGTGCGGCAAAGAAAGTCGTGTGTGCAAATATGGCGTTCGGAGCCGTGGAGCCAAGGTTAAGGGCCGTTCAGGCTCTCGAGCGACGACAAACGCTATGGTAGAGAGGCAAGAGGTGTCAAAATGCCTTAACCATGGCGTACGGGCTTGCTTGACTCAGTGCCGGGAGCCGTAGGACGCGTTGGAACCGACCATGCGGCAGCATGGTCGTGTGTGCAAATGTGGCAGTTTTACTGCCGTGGAGCCATGGTTAAGGGCCGTTCAGGCTCTCGGGTGATGGAAAACTCTATGGTGGAGAGGTGAGAGGCATCAAAATGGCTTAACCATGGCGTATGGGTGTGCTTGAACCGGTGCCGAGAGCCGTAGGATGCACGGGATCCGGCCGTGCGCAAGACACGAGCCGTGTGTGCAATTATGGATGTCCTGGAGTCGTGGAGCTATAGTTAAGGGCCGTTCGGGCTCTCGGGTGATGACAAACATTGTGGTGGTGGGGCCAGAGGTGTCAAAACGCCTTAACCATGGCATACGGTCGTGCTTGACCTAGTGTCGAGAGCTATAGGACATGCAGGAACTGGCTGTGTGGTAGCATAGTCGTGTGTGCAAATATGGCAGTTCTAGAGCTGTGGAGCCATGGTTAAGGGCCATTCGGGTTCTTGGGCGGTAATAAACGCTGTGGTGGAGAGGCCAAAGGTGTTAAAATGCCTTAACCATGGTGCATGGGCGTGCTTGACTTGGTGCGAGGAGCCGTAGGATGCGCAGGAACCGGCCGTGCGGCAGCAAAGTCGTGTGTGCAAATATGGCAGTTCTGGAGCCGTGGAGCCGAGGTTAAGTGCCGTTCAGGCTCTCGAGTGACGGCAAACGCTATGGTAGAGAGGCCAGAGGTGTCAAAATGCCTTAACCATGGCGTACAGGCATGCTTGACTCAGAGCCGGGAGCCATAAAATGCATTGGATCCGACCGTGCGGCAGCACAGTCGTGTGTGCAATTATGGATGTTCTGGAGTCGTGGAGCTGTAGTTAAGGGCCGTTCAGGCTCTTAGGTGATGACAAACATTGTGGTGGTGAGGCCAGAGGCATCAAAACGCCTTAACCATGGCATACGGTCATGCTTGACCTAGTGTCAAGAGTGTAGGACACGCACGAACCGATTCAGTGCGGTAGCATATTCGTGTGCAAATATGGCAGCTTCTAGAGCCGTGGAGCCATGGTTAAGGGCCATTCAGTTCTCAAAGGCAACAAACGCCGTGGTGGAGAGGCTAGAGGTGTCAAAATGCCTTAACCATGGCGTATGGGCATGCTTGACTCGGTGCCGGGAGCCATAGGATGCGTTGGAACCGACCGTGCGGCAAAGATGGTCGTGTGTGCAAATATGGTCGTTTCGGGAGCCGTGGAGCCAAGGTTAAGGGCCGTTCAGGCTCTCGAGTGATGGCAAATGCTATGGTAGAGAGGCCAGAGGTGTCAAAATGCCTTAACCATGGCGTACGGGCATGCTTGACTCAAAGGCCGAGAGCCATAGGATGCGTTGGAACCGACCGTGCGGCAAGATGGTCGTCGTGTGTGCAAATATGGCAATTTTGCGGCCGTGGAGCCGTGGTTAAGGGCCCTTCGTGCTCTTGGGTGATGGAAAACTCTATGGTGGAGAGGTGAGAGGCATAAAAATGGCTTAACCATGGCGTACGGGTGTGCTTGAACCGGTGCCGAGAGCCGTAGGATGCACAGGATCCGGCCGTGCGCCAGCACAGTCGTGTGTGCAATTATGGATGTTCTGGAGTCGTGGAGCTATAGTTAAGGGCCGTTCGGGCTCTCGGGTAATGACAAACATTGTGGTGGTGGGGCCAGAGGTGTCAAAACGCCTTAATCATGGCATACGGTCGTGCTTGACCTAGTGTCGAGAGCTGTAGGACACGTAGGAACCGGCTGTGCGGTAGCATAGTCGCGTGTGCAAATATGGCAGTTCTAGAGCGGTGGAGCCATGGTTAAGGGCCATTCGGGTTCTTGGGCGGCAACAAATGCTGTGGTCGAGAGGCCGCGGTGTCAAAATGCCTTAACCATAGTGCATGGGCGTGCTTGACTTGGTGCGAGGAGCCGTAGGATGCGTAGGAACCGCCGTGCGGCAAAGAAAAGTCGTGTGTGCAAATATGGCGTTCGGAGCCGTGGAGCCGAGGTTAAGTGCCGTTCGTGCTCTCGAGTGATGGCAAACGCTATGGTAGAGAGGCCAGAGGTGTCAAAATGCCTTAACCATGGCGTACAAGCATGCTTGACTCAGAGCCGGGAGCCATAAAATGCATTGGATCCGACCGTGCGGCAGCACAGTCGTGTGTGCAATTATGGATGTTCTCGAGTCGTGGAGCTGTAGTTAAGGGCCGTTCAGGCTCTTAGGTGATGACAAACATTGTGGTGGTGAGGCCAGAGGCATCAAAACGCCTTAACCATGGCATACGGTCATGCTTGACCTAGTGTCAAGAGCTGTAGGACACGCACGAACCGGCTGTGCGGTAGCTGTGGAGGTATAAACTCCATATACCCTCACGGCCTAGTTTGGGCCGACACGCTGTCACCAGGCCGGCCCATCAAGCTCCGAGACCGATCGGCTCAGGCTGGTCGGACAGCCTAAAACGGGCAAGAATATCGAAGACCGACAAGGAGGACAAGACCTAGCTGAGATAGGAAAGTTTAGACTTGTAAAGTATGTAAACTTAGTACCAGATAGGCTAGTTCCGACTTGTAACCTTGCTCCCCGTGATATATAAGGAGAGCAAGGACCCCTAGGCCAGAGGAGGGAATCGGGCATAACGCACAGACTCATACATCCACATCATAATTAAAACAGAGAGCAGGACGTAGGGTGTTACGCTTCATAGCGGCCCGAACCTGGGTAAACCTTGTGTGATTGCTCCCTATTTACGTCTTGCTCACAATCTCGGTGCGCCTTCCGCCAATCCATTACCGGTCAGGGCATACCCCTGGTTGGACTATCGCCGATATTTCGTCGACAGTGGCGCGCCAGGTAGGGGGTGCGCACCAAGATTTCACGTCGATCAAGATGGTTTCCTTCCCGGCTTCCATGACTTTCAAAGCCGGCCTCACCTTCACCATTGGGACGATGACCTGGACAACCGCTCCAGACACCGCATACATCGAGAGTCCGCCCTCGATTCCAGCTCCACAAAGCAATGAAGGTACAAAACCTTCACTTCCTCGGTACGAGGCCTCAAAGCTCGAGTTATCAGAACTCCAGCCTTTTCTTCTAGGCACTAATCAACCACCAGACGAAAATTGGGCCGATCCGTTGAAGCGACTCATGATCAGGATAGGCTCATGGAGTTTTTTGCTCGGCTTTGGATCCATCCGATTGAATCAAAGCAAGAATCACCTACTATCCTTCAACAGACCACTGTGCAGCAACAAAACACCCAACAAAAATCATCGGATCGCAAAATCCTAGATCCAAAAGTTGCATCACCGTTCCCATACGGGTTGCCAAACACCGCCGACCTATCCAGCCACCAACTTTAGCAGATTACCTCAAAGGCTATAACCGGATCCCTGATCTGTATCCAGACATGATCAGCTACGCTTTCGACGCACCAGCAGGGCATATCGTCAACCATGTGCGCCTCGAAGAAGTCACGGACGACCAATCTCCAGGGAAAACACGTGATGTTACTCCAGATACACCCAGATTCGATGATTACTACAATATCTTAGAACTCTCGGGATCTGCCCACACGATGGTC
This sequence comes from Themeda triandra, assembly GCA_018135685.1. Classification (NCBI taxonomy): domain Eukaryota; kingdom Viridiplantae; phylum Streptophyta; class Magnoliopsida; order Poales; family Poaceae; genus Themeda; species Themeda triandra. Next base: position 12,431 of record JAENPR010001842.1, read on the forward strand.
TATTCCGACAATGAAGAAGAGGTACAATCTGCAAATAAAAGTACCAAGCACATCGACACTACTCCAAGTCTACAACTCACCGTGTTCCGACCGAGGAACATGAGGAAATTCGATCGAAATCCATGACCCGGCCAAATCCACTCAAGAGTTACAAAGCAATTCCCATCTTTCCCTCCCAGCCTAGGGAATGCAGTATGCCATGTTAGTGACAACGAGGTCACCATCAATGGAGAGACCGACGAACAAAGGCAACAACGAGAGGGTCGAAACGCGGCCCGGGAACAACGGAGGCAAAACGAAGCTGCGATCCAGGCAGCTGCCGACCAAGATCGTATGGTCGGAAGACGCAGGGGTTTTTGGCGAAATCTTGCTGATGATTTTGACCTTGTAAACGAAAGACAGGTTCACACAACCCCAAGTGCTAATCTAGCAGTTGCTATCGACCGCCTCAAGACGGCCAACATCCCTCAAACCCCCCAAATTGAGGAAGCGATTGATTTTTTAGTGGCTGCTAAAGCTCAAGTAAATCATATGAGAGAACAAGCGCGCCCAGCCGCATCTCAAAGAAGCTACCGACCGCGTAGTTTCTTCAGCAATCAAATCCCAGACTCCAGAGAGGGAGGTGCAAACGACAACAACTACGTAGACGATGGAGAAAGTTGTGGGAATTTTCCTCACAACAGATTTCACCAGAGACACAATAATAGGAGACAGATCAACCACAGAGATAACAGAGACTATGGTCAACCTTTCAATCACCATCATGGTGAGCAATACGATGACAACGACCTCCGAGCAGTCATCAATGACCGATACCGGGCTCGCATGGATGCCTCAGGACCAAAGCCGTATTCAGCTGCCTTACGAGAGGTAGTCTGGCCTAAAAGTTTCAGGATACCGGATATCAAAACTTACGATGGCAAGGTCGACCCAGAGCATTGGATTCTCTTGTACGAGGTGGCCGTACGGGCAGCAGGAGGAGATGAACATGTCATGGCCAATTACCTTCCTATTGTACTCGATAGCGGGCCGAATAATTGGTTATTACGCCAACGAGAGGGGTCGATTCACAGTTGGCCCCAATTGCGACACCTCTTCATCGAAAATTACAGAACCACGTGCCAGCAGCCAGGCACTAAATATGATCTAGCAAAGATCGTTGACTACCCAAATGAACCACTACGTCACTACATACGGCGTTTTTCAGAAGTCTGGACAACAATTCCAGACATTTCAGCAGTTGAAGTTGTGTCCTTGTTCGTACAAGGATTACGACAACAAGGAAATATCGATCTACGAAAAGAACTCTTGAGAAGACAACCCACTACAACCGACGAGATGTTCAGAATAGCTCGTGAATTCGCTCGCGTTGACGATGCCATGCAACAATTGCCCGAAACCGGACAAGGATACAGAAATTTCAGAAGAAACGATGATAGAGAAAAAGATTTTCAACGCAAAGACATGCGTAGAAACGACAGGCGCGACAGCAACCGTCGTGACGAACGGCGCCGCGATAACCGCATACATAACAAATACAACAGAGACACAGATCAACGTGTCCATTCGGTGCCACCCAATAGAGAAAAGAAGCGAGACTTCGATCCTGAATATGAGAAAATCCTAAGCCAGGATTGCCCTAAACATCCGGGAAAAGGTCATACCATGGGCGAATGCCGGGATTCACAAAGAATTTTCAGCAGGGCGGCCGCCAAGAAACAGAGATTGATAAAACAAAACAAGGAAAAACGACCTGAACACAAGGACAAAAACGAGGAAGAAGAAGACAGCGATAAAGATCCTCGACATCAATTCAACGAGCCTACCAAACACCTGTTAGCCATGATCTTCGGCGGCAAGGTTGGCCTCAAAAATTCGCGTGACAAGAAGCTACTAAAAAGGAGGATCATGGCGATCGCTAAGACAGATGGAATAAATACAGATACCAAAGCTCCAGCCTGGTCGGAACAACCAGTCACCTTCAACAGAGCTGACATGTGGGCAAATATACCAGACGCTGGGCGCTTTCCTTTGGTACTCGATCCAGTCGTTAACCACATACGCATGGAAAGAGTACTTATAGATGGCGGCAGTGCCCTAAACATACTATTCTTACAAGCGTTCCGAGAGCTAGGGTTAAAGATCGAAGATCTCGAGCCTTATGACTCACCATTCTGGGGAGTCATGCCAGGCAAACCTTCAATGCCATTGGGAAAAATAACCCTACCAGTCCAGTTTGGGACAAGACAACACTTCAGAAAAGACTACGTCAGCTTCATTGTAGCTAACTTTGAAGGCGTTTACCACGCCATACTCGGTCGACCAGGAATTGCAAAGTTCATGGCCGTCCCTCATTATGGATATCTAGTATTGAAAATGCCAACATCAAAGGGCATTCTTTCTCTCAGAGGCAACGTGCTTATGGCCCATGACTGCGAAACAAACGCCTACGCAGCAGCCGAATTAGCCGACCTCAAAGCTCACATGGAGCAAACATGCCTTAAAGCAAAACAGATACCCGAAGTTGATCTCCAGATCCCAGTTAAGCAGTCTAAAAGATCAGCTAACAAAAGCAACGACACAAAGAAGATCGAACTCATCCCCGGCGATAAAGAAAAAACCGCTCTTATAGGAGCCCATCTGGACGACAAATAGGAAGACGCGCTCGTCCAATTCCTAAGGGACAACATAAGCATATTTGCTTGGAAACCAGCAGACATGCCAGGCGTCCCAAGGGAAAAGGCCGAGCACTTCCTTAACGTCTCAGAAACCGCCAAACCAATCAAACAGAGACTACGACGGTTTGCTCGCGACAGGAAGGAGGTGATTAGGGTAGAAGTGTTAAAGTTATTAGCAGCAGGTTTCATAAAAGAAGTGTACCATCCCGATCGGTTATCAAATCCAGTTCTTGTACAAAAGAAAAATGGCGAATGGAGAATGTGTGTTGATTATACCGATCTCAACAAACACGCCCTAAAGACCCCTTCAAATTACCTCGCATCGACGAGGTAGTTGACTCAACCGCAGTTGCGAACTACTATCTTTTTTAGATTGTTATTCCGGGTATCACCAAATAGCCCTCGCAACCAACGATCAGATAAAAACATCGTTCATCACACCTTTCGGTGCATATTGCTATACGACCATGTCGTTTGGCCTCAAAAATGCTGGTGCAACATACCAACGCGCTATCCAAGAATGTCTTCAAAAAGAAATTTCCGACCAGCTGGTCGAAGCATACGTAGACGACGTAGTCATAAAAACAAAGGAGAGCGGATCCTTAGTTTCAAACCTAGAGCGAATCTTCGTCGCTTTAAATAAATTCCAGTGGAAATTAAACCCACAAAAATGTATATTCGGAGTACCATCGTGGATACTACTTGGCAACGTAGTTAGCCAAGACGGCATCAAGCCAAATCCTAAAAGGTTAACGCAAAGTATTAAAAATGACGCAACCCAAAGGCATAAAAGATATCCAAACTTACTTGGATGCATGGCGGCTTTAAGCCGTTTCATATCAAGACTTGGCGAAAAAGGCCTCCCCTTTTTTAAGTTATTAAAAGCCAAGCAAAAATTCGAATGGACAAGCGAAGGCACAAAGCCTTCTCCGAACTCAAGACATATTTAACATCGCCACCAAGCTAACAAAGACCTAAAGATGACGAAGAATTATTGCTATACATCGCGGCTACCGATCGCGTGGTCAAGACAAGAATAGTCGTCGAACGACAAGAAGAAGGACATACATATGGTGTACAAAGACCAGTCTACTACATTAGCGAAGTTTTAAATGACTCCAAACAGAGATACCCACACATACAAAAACTTTTGTACGGGATCCTAATAACAAAACGAAAGTTGCTACACTACTTTGACACATATCCGATCACAATAGTAACGTAACATGCCGTTGGTGACATTTCGCGCAATAAAGATGCCGTGGTCGGATCATCAAATGGGCAATAGAGCTTAGCCCATACACATTGAAATTTCAAAGCGTAACAACCATCAAATCCCAAGCTTTGGCTGATTTTCTAGTAGAATGGACGGACATGTCCCTACCTCCATTTCAAAATGACGCCGAACGATGGGAAATGTTCTTCGATGGCTCCCTTAAAATAAAAGGAGCAGGAGCAAAGCGTCGTGTTCAAAGCACCAAGTGGTGATACTTTAAGATACGTGCCGCGTATCCATTTCAAAGCTTCAAATAACGCGGCTGAATATGAAGCTGCACTTCATGGCCTCAAAATAGCCATCGAGTTGGGCATAAAAAGGCTCCTCGTCTTTGGAGATTCTAATTTAGTCGTCCAACAGATCAACAAAGAATGGGACTGTACTAATGAAAAAATGGAAGCATACGTGGCAGAGATAAGGAAGCTGGAAAATAAATTTTATGGTCTGGAATTTACCTATATACCAAGAGAAAAGAACAAGCTTGCCGACCAATTATCTAAATTGGGATCTGATAGAGCAAAAATGCCACCCGATGTATTTGTTCAAGATCTACTATTACCTTCTGTAACACAGGAGGTAACACAGGAATCGCCACAAAAGGAGACAGATTCATCCGATGAACAAACCAAAACGAGATGATATCCAGCAGAGTATACTCCTTGCCCATCTCCGACCAGCAAGAAAACAAGATCATCGCCGTAATCCGACCAAGACCTTTCGTAATAAATGCTCCAAGAACAAGATCGGCAAAAAATCTAAAGATAACTCCAAAGTTATTTATCCAAAGAAAAGAAAGCGACTAGACCCTTCAACCGAAAAGGGATGTAACAAGCAAATACCATCGCAGAACCTTTGGAACAAACAAAAGAAACAAGGCCGATTGGAGAATTCCCTTTATTCGGTATCTCATTTATGAGGATACATCGATAGATAAAATAGAAAAAAAACGGCGTCTCATAAGACGCAAAGTAAGCATTATGTCCTAGTCGATGGGCAACTTATGCGCAAAAATGCAAGCGCCGAAGTCTTGCAAAAGTGCATTTCCTTCGAAGAAGGAGCGAACTACTACTACGTATTCATGAAGGGATGTGTGGAAACCATGCAGCGTCAAAAACACTGGTCGGAAAGGTGTTCCGAGTAGGTTTTTACTGGCCAACTGCACTCGCCGATGCTAAGAAACTAGTTCAGCATTGCAAAGGTTGCCAGTTCTTCGCTAAACAAATCTATGTCCCTGCACATAAGCTCCAAACAATACCAGCAGCATGGCCCTTTTCATGCTGGGGACTAGACATGATAGGACCATTCAAAAAAGCCCCAGGCGGCTATCAATTTGTCTATGTACTTATAGACAAATTTTCAAAATGGATAGAATACAAGCCCTTAGTCAAGGCAAATGCTCAAAAGGCTGTCGAATTTCTAACAAACGTCGTCCATCGTTTCGGCGTACCCAACACCATTATAACAGATTTGGGATCCACATTCACAGGTGGCGAATTTTGGGATTTTTGCGAAGACTTAGGAACAAAAAGTGAAATATGTATCAGTGGCTTACCCTCGAGCCAATGGTCAAGTCGAAAGAGCAAATGGGATGATTATAGACGCCCTACGAAAAAGGCTATACCGAGACAACGATACCCATCCAGGAAGATGGTATCACGAATTACCTGCTGTGATATGGGGACTTCGAACTCAACCAAGCAGAAATACCGGCGTCTCGCCTTATTTCATGATATTTGGTGCTGAAGCAGTTTTACCAGACGAAGTGGCATTTGGTTCACCAAGAACAAAAAACTATGACGAGGAAGCCACAAATGAAGTCAGAAAAACTATGATCGATTCAGGAGAAGAGCGCAACTTGGAAACACTCCCAAGAATGGCTAAATATCTAGCGTCTCTACGACGCTATTACAACAGGAACATAAAAGAAAGACAGTTTGTGGTCGGAGACCTCGTCCTCAAAAGAATTCGAAATCGACGACCTCCACAAATTGTCATCTCATTGGGAAGGACCTTTCCTAGTCAAAGCGATCACAAGACCAACAACTTATAAACTATGTACTCTAGACGATCCACCTAGAGATTTGCCAAATTCTTGGCACATAGAACACTTAATTAAATTCTATGCTTAAGGCATTTGAAATTTGTACAATAACAAGATACCGCGATCCGTACCAAAGCACACAGATATTTTTACAATACGGTGCCAAGCACCACAAAAACTTGATATCACAGAAATGTTTAAAATTATTGCTCGGGCACAAGATCTATTTTGTCAGCAATAACACAGGCGGTGCCCCAACAAGCCTTCTGCAAGTCCTTGAGTTTCTCTGGAGAAGTGTCAGCGCAGCCGTCCGGACTCCAAGCGCTTGAAATCGCCCGAGGAAAGTGAGACCGCGCAAGAGCCGAACACTTGACGCAACAAAGCGGCTCCCCTTCCCGACAAACTCCTTTAATAAGCGCCATGAACGGTGGCATTGATCCACAACAAATTCAGGAACAAGAAGGGGATTTGCCGGCCTCACTTCACCTCGCGCAAGCACAGAAAAAAGAGGTTGCAGTCCACCCACCATGGATAGATAACGCTTTGTCAATTGCTGGTTATCATTCTTCAGCACGCCAAATTGCGCCATATGACGATCATACATTTCTACACAAACACAACTTATAAGATACAATCAGATCAAGACTTCAAAATACAGAACATAACAAAGGAGAAAAATGCACCTCGTGCCTCCCTCTCCAAACGAGCAATTTCAGCAGCCATTAAGGATCTATCATTCTCCAATTCTGCAAAATATTCAATCAGCTACTTGTAACTTCTATTAAAAAGTAACAAGAGCAAAGTAAAACAAACCTTTGTGTTGCTCCTGAAGGATTTTAACCTCTTTCAGCAGGGAATCTTTCTCAAGTTCCCAAAGCTTTTCACGACCTTCATAAACCCGGATTTGCCGACCCAAATCCTCATTTTGCTTCCGCAGAAGACCATTTTCACACATGGTCGGTTTGAACTGCTCTATGCAGAGGCGACGTTTTTCAGCAACATCTTCAACAGCCTGCAGAAAGGATCTTTAATAAACACCACAAGATGGGCAAAATAGAAAAGTCACTAAAAGACAAGTACTAACCTTGACACAAGCCCGCAAATCAGCAAACGCTTGCTCAAAACCATCAGAGATGGTACCCCTGGCAACATCTTCAAAAATGTGCCACTCTCCACCTTCATCCTGACGGGCAACATAACTGCGACTGCCAGGAATATGGGCACTAGAAGAAGTTCCTCCTCTAATCTCTTCCATTATCTCAGGGCGATCTGTAGTCGATGCACTGGGCCTAAAACTGCCCAAGCCCAAATTAAGATATCGATCACCTTCGAGAAGAAATCAGGGAGGAATCCACAACTAATCCGGACATAGATGGCTGAGTGTCCCTAGAGGAGGCCACAATGTTGGTACCATCAGTGACCACCGCAGGTTCAGCAACAACATTTGCAAGAACTGTCCCTGGGTCCTCAACATTATCAGCAGCAGATGGTACAACTTCAGGAACAGATTCTTGATCCACGACTACATCAGCAGAAGGAGTTACAATTTCAGGAACAGTTTCTTGGCTCACCAAAGCATTTCCAGTTTCCAACAAAGGCTCCCTACTCAAATCTTCAACAATAGGAGCACTGGCAAGGAAAAGTTTCACAATAATCAAGAGAATTCAAAACACAGTGAAAAACATAAAGCTAAAAATTCGAACACTCACAGTTCAGATTGCTCAAAATGAAGACTGAACCAGTCTGGCATATCAGTCTCTGCGCCTCGAACAGAAGAAGAAGATCCAATAATAGCATCTGCCTCAGTATCACGAGGCAATACAGCAGCAGAGGCATTCTGATCCTCTGAAACCTCAGCCAAATTATCAGGCTGAACATCATCAAGACTGGCCCTAATAACTGGCATAACAGGTTGATTCCCAGAATCAACAACTGAATGAGGAAGTACACGGGGGGAGTATGACCCCGACCACCACTCCTTTCAGTGCCCAAACGTTTGCGCCGAGCAATTTCAGCAAGCGACAACTTATCGTCAGAATCAGATCCAGAATCTGACGACTCCACAACCTGACGATAACGACGCTTTTGGCCGCCAGAAGCACATGGCTGAAGAGATAAAGAGCACCAGAATGTTTCTTTTTCTTCTTATACACAACCTTCCGCTTCCCGGCAGCTTTAGATTGATCATCAACAAGCTCCGCGGCATCATCATCAGCTTCCATCCTATCAATTCCCCGATCAAATCCGGTGCGCTGATATTGCAAGGATTCTCCAGTAGGAAGATCATCAAGAGGAACACGAGAAACATAAATATGACGACCCTATACATACAACCGAATTCAGCATCAAAACAACCAAACCAGGAAAACACGGAAATAAGAGGATAAAAGATTTACCGGGGGAGCGGTTGTCTCCAATCAAACAGCCTTCTTACAGGCTTAGGGATATGAGTATCATCCCCTCCTTTAAACATCTTCATGAGCCTCAAGGTGATATCATCAGCAGAAATTTGCTCTGGAGTCTCACGGGAAGGATCGTCCTGTCCACGATACTCCCAAAGAAAGTTGAATCTCTCCTTCAGAGGTTGAATACGGCGAGAAATAAAAACAGCCGCCACCGTATAACCATTTAGGCCCTTCAAGTTCATCATGGCCAAAATTTCATTCACTTCAATCATCTCAGTAGCATTTGGCTTATCCAACCAAAAGTGATTGGGTTCAGGAATTTGAGTAATATCACAAGGAACAGGCCGTCCCTGATCGTTATCATTCACATAGAACCATTTCTTGAACCAATCCTTCACATTATCAGTATGAGTAAATGACAGCCAGCGCGAGCGCATACCATCACGAAGAGAAAGGTAGCACGCTCCGGCTACAGGGCTACCCCCCAAATTTCCCCTCTTTTTCAACTCATAAAAATGACGGAAGACATTAAAGTTCGGTGGAATTGCAAGATACAACTCACAATACGCCACGAAGAGAGCAATCGTCATAATTGAGTTTGGTTGCAGATTGCAGATAGATATTTTCCAAAAAATGCAGAGTTCCACTAGGAATGTATGAAGCGGGATACCCAAGCCCCTGATGAAATAATCTTCAAAAACAACTATTTCACCATCATAAGGGCGGGGGAATGCCTCACCTCGCGGCGGCACACGCCACACTTCAAAAGATGCTGGGGGAATCATCCCCCCATCCGCCAAAGAATTCAGTGACGCCGCCGTCGACTGTGTCGGCGACCAAAGAAGCTTCATCTGTTTCTCATATTCCTTCTATTCCTTTCCCTTCCTCTTCTCTGCTGCAGATTGACGCTTCTTCGCCATGATCCTCGAACGGGAAGGATGCGGTTGCTCGAGCTAACCCTAGACACGGCGCACGGGAGCAGAAAGGACTGATTGCAAGAACGGCAGGCAAAATGAGAGCGAATGGTCCAAATGACGGCGGCATCAGAAGTTTTTAACCGCATTAGGGTTTTTTACCCTTAGTGGGCCAGAGAAACTGGGCCGCTCCAAGCCAAAAAAGCCTTTTGGTTAGTTTTCTTTCTTTTCGTTCAAATTCATTTTTACGGACGCCTACTTACTGGACAACGAAAGCGGCCCAAGAAGCAAAGCTACCGATGGCCATTTAAGTCTGTCTTTTAGCTATAGTCTTAAAAATAGCCTCGCTAAAAAGATCGGGTTCACAGCCGAAAGCGTTTCCAACCCGCCGTAACAAAGTTACTGATATAGCAAAGATATAACATCAACATTTCAACCCACACAATCCGTCAGTGAGCGGGATTTTTGCCAATGACACCGGTTATTTCGGCGCACAAATAGCTAAGCTATTTTTATGGGTTTAGATTCAAAACCATGGTCTCACACCACGCTGGGACCGAGTTAAGTAGCAAAGCTATCTTAGCTTAATCATGACAAAGTCATGGCATGGTTCAAAACCGACCACCCAAATGAAATTTGGCTCGCTCGGTCTCACTCAAAGAGTGGTCGGAAACACGTAAAGCACGACACAATGATCGTTGTCTTCTTATTTAGACCCCGACATAACGTGTTCCACCTCATCTCAGCTCGGGGACTACGTGGGCCCACGTCACCGAGAGGTGACATGGGCTAGATCCTTCTTTTAGAGCTTGCCGCAACATATACTATCTTACGGCAAGAACCTCGAGGACTACGTGGGCCCACGTCATTTGCATGACTCGGCCTAATCCTTTCTCTTTACAAGGAGTTTAGTTTCAGAACTAAGCTAAGGCAACGACCAATCACGACAGATACCATGTGATGGCAGGCATCACACACTAACGTGGGCCCACGTCTCCAGATTTGGGACCCTTTCAAAATTCTTTTTTCTTTTTAGGAGCATCATAAATCTTTCGGTCAAAACCGACAACGTCAACCAAGTGCAAGCAAAGTTTGGTCGGAAGCACTAGACGGTCCTCCAGCCCTGCTCGGACCACAGGTCGAACGTGTGTCCGACCACCCTTTCTCACTCAACCAAGCAAGACGGTGTTTTTTCCTCAAGATCCATGATGCTCGGGGACTAGCTGTGGAGGTATAAACTCCATATACCCTCACGGCCTAGTTTGGGCCGACACGCTGTCACAAGGCCGGCCCATCAAGCTCCGAGACCGATCGGCTCAGGCTGGTCGGACAGCCTAAAACGGGCAAGAATATCGAAGACCGACAAGGAGGACAAGACCTAGCTGAGATAGGAAAGTTTAGACTTGTAAAGTATGTAAACTTAGTACCAGATAGGCTAGTTCCGACTTGTAACCTTGCTCCCCGTGATATATAAGGAGAGCAAGGACCCCTAGGCCAGAGGAGGGAATCGGGCATAACGCACAGACTCATACATCCACATCATAATTAAAACAGAGAGCAGGACGTAGGGTGTTACGCTTCATAGCGGCCCGAACCTGGGTAAACCTTGTGTGATTTCTCCCTGTTTACGTCTTGCTCGCAATCTCGGTGCGCCTTCCGCCAATCCATTACCGGTCGGGGCATACCCCACAGTCGGACTATCGCCGATATTTCGTCGGCGTAGCATATTCGTGTGTGCAAATATGGCGGTTCTAGAGCTGTGGAGCCATGGTTAAGGGCCATTCGGGTTCTCGGCGGCAACAAACTATTTTGTGGTGGAGAGGCTAGAGGTGTCAAAATGCCTTAACCATGGCGTATGGGCATGCTTGAGTCGGTGCCGGGAGCCATAGGATGCGTTGGAACCGGCCGTGCGGCAGCATGGTCGTGTGTGCAAATATGGTCGTTTCCGGGAGCCGTGGAGCCTAGGTTAAGGGCCGTTCGGGCTCTCGAGTGATGGCAAACGCTATGGTAGAGAGGCCAGAGGTGTCAAAATGCCTTAACCATGGCGTACGGGCATGCTTGACTCAGTGCCAAGAGCCATAGGATGCGTTGGAACCGACCGTGCGGCAAAGCATGGTCGTGTGTGCAAATATGGCGGTTTGCGGCCGTAGAGGCGTGGTTAAGGGCCCTTCAGGCTCTCGGGTGATGGAAAACTCTATGGTGGAGAGGTGAGAGGCATCAAAATGGCTTAACCATGGCGTACGGGTGTGCTTGAACCGGTGCCGAGAGCCGTAGGATGCACAGGATCCGGCCGTGCGCCAGCACAGTCGTGTGTGCAATTATGGATGTTCTCGAGTCGTGGAGCTATAGTTAAGGGCCGTTCGGGCTCTCGGGTGATGACAAATATTGTGGTGGTGAGGCCAGAGGCGTCAAAATGCCTTAACCATGGCATACTATCGTGCTTGACCTAGTGTCGAGAGCTATAGGACATGCAGGAACCGGGCCGTGTGGTAGCATAGTCGTGTGTGCAAATATGGCAGTTCTAGAGGTGTGGAGCCATGGTTAAGGGCCATTCGGGTTCTCGGGCGGTAATAAACACTGTGGTGGAGAGGCCAAAGGTGTTAAAATGCCTTAACCATGGTGCATGGGCGTGCTTGACTTGGTGCGAGGAGCCGTAGGACGCATAGGAACCGGCCGTGCGGCAGCAAAGTCGTGTGTGCAAATATGGCAGTTCTGGAGCCGTGGAGCCGAGGTTAAGGGCCGTTCAGGCTCTCGAGCGACGACAAACGCTATGGTATAGAGGCCAGAGGTGCCAAAATGCCTTAACCATGGCGTAAGGGCTTGCTTGACTCGGTCGGGAGCCATAGGACGCGTTGGAACCGACCATGCGGTAGCATGGTCGTGTGTGCAAATGTGGCGTTTTGCGCCGTGGAGCCATGGTTAAGGGCCCTTCGGGCTCTCGGGTGATGGAAAACTCTATGGTGGAGAGGTGAGAGGCATCAAAATGGCTTAACCATGGCGTACGGGTGTGCTTGAACCGGTGCCGAGAGCCGTAGGATGCACGGGATCCGGCCGTGCGCCGGAGTCGTGTGTGCAATTGTGGATGTTGCGGAGTCGTGGAGCTATAGTTAAGGGCCGTTCGGGCTCTCGGGTGATGACAAACATTGTGGTGGTGGGGCCGGAGGTGTCAAAACACCTTAACCATGGCATACGGTCGTGCTTGACCTAGTGTCGAGAGCTATAGGACACGTAGGAACCGGGCATTTGTGCGGTAGCATAGTCGTGTGTGCAAATATGGCAGTTCTAGAGCGGTGGAGCCATGGTTAAGGGCCATTCGGGTTCTTGGGCGGCAACAAATGCTGTGGTCGAGAGGCCAAAGGCGGTGTCAAAACGCCTTAACCATCGTGCATGGGCGTGCTTGACTTGGTGCGAGGAGCCGTAGGATGCGCAGAACCGGCCGTGCGGTAGCAAAGTCGTGTGTGCAAATATGGCAGTTCTGGAGCCGTGGAGCCGAGGTTAAGTGCCATTCGGGCTCTCGAGTGACGGCAAACGCTATGGTAGAGAGGCCAGAGGTGTCAAAATGCCTTAACCATGGCGTACGGGCATGCTTGACTCGTAGCCGGGAGCCATAAAATGCGTTGGAACCGCCGTGCGGCAGATGGTCGAGTGTGCAAATATGGCAGTTTTGGAGCCGTGGAGGCATGGTTAAGGGCCCTTCGGGCTCTCGGGTGATGGAAAACTCTATGGTGGAGAGGTGAGAGGCATCAAAATGGCTTAACCATGGCGTATGGCGTGCTTGACCCGGTGCCGAGAGCCATAGGATGCACAGGATCTGACCGTGCGGCAGCACAGTCATGTGCAATTATGGATGTTCTGGAGTCGTGGAGCTGTAGTTAAGGGCCGTTCAGGCTCTCGGGTGATGACAAACATTGTGGTGGTGAGGCCAGAGGCATCAAAACGCCTTAACCATGGCATACGGTCATGCTTAACCTAGTGTCAAGAGCTGTAGGACACGCACGAACCGGCTGTGGGGTAGCATATTCGTGTGTGCAAATATGGCAGTTCTAGAGCTGTGGAGCCATGGTTAAGGGCCATTCAGGTTCTCAGGCAGCAACAAATGCTGTGGTGGAGAGGCTAGAGGTGTCAAAATGCCTTAACCATGGCGTACGGGCATGCTTGACTCAGTGCCAGGAGCCATAGGATGCGTTGGAACCGACCGTGCGGCAGCATGGTCGTGTGTGCAAATATGGCGGTTCGGAGCCGTGGAGCCAAGGTTAAGGGCCGTTCGGGCTCTCGAGCGATGGAAAACGCTATGGTAGAGAGGCCGGAGGTGTCAAAACGCCTTAACCATGGCGTACGGGCATACTTGACGCGGTCGAGAGCCATAGGATGCGTTGGAACCGACCGTGCGGCAGCATGGTCGTGTGTGCAAATATGGCAGTTTTGCAGCCGTGGAGCTGTGGTTAAGGGCCCTTCGGGCTCTCGGGTGATGAAAAACTCTATGGTGGAGAGGTGAGAGGCATCAAAATGGCTTAACCATGGCGTACGGGCGTGCTTGACCCGGTGCCGAGAGCCGTAGGATGCACAGGATCCGGCTGTGCGGCAGCACAGTCGTGTGTGCAATTATGGATGTTCTGGAGTCGTGGAGCTATAGTTAAGGGCCGTTCGGGCTCTCGGGTGATGACAAATATGGTGGTGGTGAGGCCAGAGGCGTCAAAATGCCTTAACCATGGCATACTGTCGTGCTTGACCTAGTGTCAAGAGCTATAGGACATGCAGGAACTGGCTGTGCGGTAGCATAGTCGTGTGTGCAAATATGGCAGTTCTAGAGCTGTGGAGCCATGGTTAAGGGCCATTCGGGTTCTCGGGCGGTAATAAACGCTGTGGTGGAGAGGCCAAAGGTGTTAAAACGCCTTAACCATGGTGCATGGGCGTGCTTGACTTGGTGCGAGGAGCCGTAGGACGCATAGGAACCGGCCGTGTGGCAGCAAAGTCGTGTGTGCAAATATGGCAGTTCTGGAGCCATGGAGCCGAGGTTAAGGGCCGTTCAGGCTCTCGAGTGACGACAAACGCTATGGTAGAGAGGCCAGAGGTGTCAAAATGCCTTAACCATGGCGTACGGGCTTGCTTGACTCAGTGCCGGGAGCCATAGGATGCGTTGGAACCGACCATGCGGCAGCATGGTCGTGTGTGCAAATGTGGCGGTTTTTTTTGCCGTGGAGCCATGGTTAAGGGCCCTTAGGCTCTCGGGTGAAGGAAAACTCTATGGTGGAGAGGTGAGAGGCATCAAAATGGCTTAACCATGGTGTACGGGTGTGCTTGAACCGGTGCCGAGAGCCGTAGGATGCACAGGATCCGGCCGTGCGCCAGGAGTCGTGGAGCTATAGTTAAGGGCCGTTCGGGCTCTCGGGTGATGACAAACATTGTGGTGGTGGGGCCAGAGGTGTCAAAACACCTTAACCATGGCATACGGTCGTGCTTGACCTAGTGTCGAGAGCTGTAGGACACGTAGGAACCGGCTGTGCGGTAGCATATTCGTGTGTGCAAATATGGCGGTTCTAGAGCGGTGGAGCCGTGGTTAAGGGCCATTCGGGTTCTTGGGCGGCAACAAATGCTGTAGTCGATGAGGCCGTGCGCGGTGTCAAAATGCCTTAACCATAGTGCATGGGCATGCATGACTTGGTGCGAGGGAGCCGTAGGATGCGTTCTAGAGCGGTGGAGCCGTGGTTAAGGGCCGCGGGTTCGTGCGGCTGTAGTCGAGAAGTCGTGTGTGGGCAAATATGGCGGTGCGTAGGGCAGGAAAGAAAGTCGTGTGTGGAGCCGGACGGAGAGCCGAGGTTAAGTGCCGTTCGGGCTCTCGAGTGACGGCAAACGCTATGGTAGAGAGGCCGGAGGTGTCAAAATGATTTAACCATGGCGTACGGGCATGCTTGACTCGGAGCCGGGAGCCATAAAATGCGTTGGAACCGACCGTGCGGCAAAGCATGGTCGAGTGTGCAAATATGGCAGTTTTGGAGCCGTGGAGGCATGGTTAAGGGCCCTTCAGGCTCTCAGGTGATGGAAAAATCTATGGTGGAGAGGTGAGAGGCATCAAAATAGCTTAACCATGGCGTACAGGCGTGCTTGACCCGGTGCCGTGAGCCATAGGATGCACAGGATCCGACCGTGCGGCAGCACAGTCGTGTGTGCAATTATGGATGTTCTGGAGTCATGGAGCTGTAGTTAAGGGCTGTTCAGGCTCTCGGATGATGACAAACATTGTGGTGGTAAGGCCAGAGGCATCAATATGCCTTAACCATGGCATACGGTCATGCTTGACCTAGTGTCAAGAGCTGTAGGACACGCACGAACGGGCTGTGCGGTAGCATATTCGTGTGTGCAAATATGGCAGTTCTAGACCTGTGGAGCCATGGTTAAGGGCCATTCGGGTTCTCGGGCGGCAACAAACGCTGTGGTGGAGAGGCTAGAGGTGTTAAAATGCCTTAACCATGGCGTACGGGCATGCTTGACTCGGTGCAGGAGCCATAGGATGTGTTGGAACCGACGTGTGCGGCAAAGCATGGTTGTGTGTGCAAATATGGCAGTTCGGAGCCGTGGAGCCAAGGTTAAGGGCCGTTCGGGCACTCGAGCGATGGCAAACGCTATGGTAGAGAGGCCGAGGTGTCAAAATGCCTTAACCATGGCGTACGGGCATGCTTGACTCGGTCGAGAGCCATAGGATGCGTTGGAACCGACCGTGCGGCAAAGCATGGTCGTGTGTGCAAATATGCGGTTTTTGCGGCCGTGGAGCCGTGGTTAAGGGCCCTTTAGGCTCTCGGGTGATGAAAAACTCTATGGTGGAGAGGTGAGAGGCATCAAAATGGCTTAACCATGGCGTACGGGCGTGCTTGACCCGGTGCCGAGAGCCGTAGGATGCACAGGATCCAGCTGTGCGGCAGCACAGTCGTGTGTGCAATTATGGATGTTCTGGAGTCGTGGAGCTGTAGTTAAGGGCTGTTCAGGCTCTCGGATGATGACAAACATTGTGGTGGTAAGGCCAGAGGCATCAATATGCCTTAACCATGGCATACGGTCATGCTTGACCTAGTGTCAAGAGCTGTAGGACACGCACGAACGGGCTGTGCGGTAGCATATTCGTGTGTGCAAATATGGCAGTTCTAGACCTGTGGAGCCATGGTTAAGGGCCATTCAGGTTCTCAGGCGGCAACAAACGCTGTGGTGGAGAGGCTAGAGGTGTTAAAATGCCTTAACCATGGCGTACGGGCATGCTTGACTCAGTGCCAGGAGCCATAGGATGTGTTGGAACTGACCGTGCGGCAGCATGGTCGTGTGTGCAAATATGGCAGTTCTGGAGCCGTGGAGCCAAGGTTAAGGGCCGTTCAGGCACTCGAGCGATGGCAAACGCTATGGTAGAGAGGCCAGAGGTGTCAAAATGCCTTAACCATGGCGTACGGGCATGCTTGACTCAGTGCCGAGAGCCATAGGATGCGTTGGAACCGACCGTGCGGTAGCATGGTCGTGTGTGCAAATATGCCAGTTTTGCAGCCGTGGAGCTGTGGTTAAGGGCCCTTTAGGCTCTCGGGTGATGAAAAACTCTTTGGTGGAGAGGTGAGAGGCATCAAAATGGCTTAACCATGGCGTACGGGCGTGCTTGACCCGGTGCCGAGAGCCGTAGGATGCACAGGATCCAGCTGTGCGGCAGCACAGTCGTGTGTGCAATTATGGATGTTCTGGAGTCGTAGAGCTATAGTTAAGGGCCGTTCAGGCTCTCGGGTGATGACAAATATTGTGGTGGTGAGGCCAGAGGCATCAAAACGCCTTAACCATGGCATACGGTCATGCTTGACCTAGTGTCGAGAGCTATAGGACATGCAGGAACTGGCTGTGCGGTAGCATAGTCGTGTGTGCAAATATGGCAATTCTAGAGCTGTGGAGCCATGGTTAAGGGCCATTCGGGTTCTCGGGCGGTAATAAACGCTGTGGTGGAGAGGCCAAAGGTGTTAAAACGCCTTAACCATGGTGCATGGGCGTGCTTGACTTGGTGCGAGGAGCCGTAGGACGCATAGGAACCGGCCGTGCGGCAAAGAAAGTCGTGTGTGCAAATATGGCGTTCTCGGGAGCCGTGGAGCCGAGGTTAAGGGCCGTTCAGGCTCTCGAGCGACGATAAACGCTATGGTAGAGAGGCCAGAGGTGTCAAAATGCCTTAACCATGGTGTACGGGCTTGCTTGACTCAGTGCCGGGAGCCATAGGACGCGTTGGAACCGACCATGCGGCAACATGGTCGTGTGTGCAAATGTGGCAGTTTTACTGCTGTGGAGCCATGGTTAAGGGCCCTTCAGGCTCTTGGGTGATGGAAAACTCTATGGTAGAGAGGTGAGAGGCATCAAAATGGCTTAACCATGGCGTACGGGTGTGCTTGAACCGGTGCCGAGAGCCGTAGGATGCACAGGATCCGGCCGTGCGCCAGCACAATCGTTTGTGCAATTATGGATGTTCTGGAGTCGTGGAGCTATAGTTAAGGGCCATTCGGGCTCTCAGGTGATGACAAACATTGTGGTGGTGGGGCCAGAGGTGTCAAAATGCCTTAACCATGGCATACGGTCGTGCTTGACCTAGTGTCGAGAGCTGTAGGACACGTAGGAACCCGCTGTGCGGTAGCATAGTCGTGTGTGCAAATATGGCAGTTCTAGAGCGGTGGAGCCATGGTTAAGGGCCATTCGGGTTCTTGGGCGGCAACAAATGCTGTGGTCGAGAGGCCAGCGGTGTCAAAACACCTTAACCATAGTGCATGGGCGTGCTTGACTTGGTGCGAGGAGCCGTAGGATGCGCAGGAACCGGCCGTGCGGCAGCAAAGTCGTGTGTGCAAATATGGCAGTTCTAGAGCCGTGGAGCCGAGGTTAGCGCCGTTCGGGCTCTTGAGTGACGGCAAATGCTATGGTAGAGAGGCCCGAGGTGTCAAAATGCCTTAACCATGGCGTACGGGCATGCTTGACTCGAGCCGGGAGCCATAAAATGCGTTGGAACCGACCGTGCGGCAAAGCATGGTCGAGTGTGCAAATATGGCAGTTTTGGAGCCGTGGAGGCATGGTTAAGGGCCCTTCAGGCTCTCGGGTGATGGAAAACTCTATGGTGGAGAGGTGAGAGGCATCAAAATGGCTTAACCATGGCGTACAGGCATGCTTGACCCGTGCCGAGAGCCATAGGATGCACAGGATCCGACCTTGCGGCAGCATAGTCGTGTGTGCAATTATGGATGTTCTGGAGTCGTGGAGCTGTAGTTAAGGGCCATTCAGGCTCTCGGATGATGACAAACATTGTGGTGGTAAGGCCAGAGGCATCAAAATGCCTTAACCATGGCATACGGTCATGCTTGACCTAGTGTCAAGAGCTGTAGGACACGCACGAATGGGCTGTGCGGTAGCATATTCGTGTGTGCAAATATGGCAGTTCTAGACCTGTGGAGCCATGGTTAAGGGCCATTCAGTTCTCGGCGGCAACAAACTCGTGGTGGAGAGGCTAGAGGTGTCAAAATGCCTTAACCATGGCGTACGAGCATGCTTGACTCGGTGCCGGGAGCCATAGGATGTGTTGGAACCGGCCGTGCGGCGGCATGGTCGTGTGTGCAAATATGGCGGCTGGAGCCGTGGAGCCAAGGTTAAGGGCCGTTCGGGCACTCGAGCGATGGCAAACGCTATGGTAGAGAGGCCCGAGGTGTCAAAATGCCTTAACCATGGCGTACGGGCATGCTTGACTCAGTGCCGAGAGCCATAGGATGCGTTGGAACCGACCGTGCGGCAGCATGGTCGTGTGTGCAAATATGGCAGTTTTGCAGCCGTGGAGCTGTGGTTAAGGGCCCTTTAGGCTCTCGGGTGATGAAAAACTCTATGGTGGAGAGGTTAGAGGCATCAAAATGGCTTAACCATAGCGTACGGGCGTGCTTGACCCGGTGCCGAGAGCCGTAGGATGCACAGGATCCAGCTGTGCGGCAGCACAGTCGTGTGTGCAATTATGGATGTTCTGGAGTCGTAGAGCTATAGTTAAGGGCCATTCAGGCTCTCGGGTGATGACAAATATTGTGGTGGTGAGGCCAGAGGCATCAAAATGCCTTAACCATGGCATACGGTCATGCTTGACCTAGTGTCGAAAGCTATAGGACATGCGAGGAACCGGGCCGTGCGGTAGCATAGTCGTGTGTGCAAATATGGCGGTTCTAGAGCTGTGGAGCCATGGTTAAGGGCCATTCGGGTTCTCGGGCGGTAATAAACGCTGTGGTGGAGAGGCCAAAGGTGTTAAAATGCCTTAACCATGGTGCATGGGCGTGCTTGACTTGGTGCGAGGAGCCGTAGGACGCATAGGAACCGGCCGTGCGGCAAAGCAAAGTCGTGTGTGCAAATATGGCGGTTCGGAGCCATGGAGCCGAGGTTAAGGGCCGTTCGGGCTCTCGAGCGACGACAAACGCTATGGTAGAGAGGCCGGAGAGGTGTCAAAATGCCTTAACCATGGTGTACGGGCTTGCTTGACTCGGCCGGGAGCCATAGGACGCGTTGGAACCGACCATGCGGCAGCATGGTCGTGTGTGCAAATGTGGCAGTTTTACTGCCGTGGAGCCATGGTTAAGGGCCCTTCAGGCTCTTGGGTGATGGAAAACTCTATGGTGGAGAGGTGAGAGGAATCAAAATGGCTTAACCATGGCGTACGGGTGTGCTTGAACCGGTGCCGAGAGCCGTAGGATGCACAGGATCCGGCCGTGCGCCAGCACAGTCGTCTGTGCAATTAGGGATGTTCTAGAGTCGTGGAGCTATAGTTAAGGGCCATTCAGGCTCTCGGGTGATGACAAACATTGTGGTGGTGGGGCCAGAGGTGTCAAAATGCCTTAACCATGGCATACGGTCATGCTTGACCTAGTGTCGAGAGCTGTAGGACACGTAGGAACCGGCTGTGCGGTAGCATAGTCGTGTGTGCAAATATGGCAGTTCTAGAGCGGTGGAGCCATGGTTAAGGGCCATTCGGGTTCTTGGGCGGCAACAAATGCTGTGGTCGAGAGGCCAGCGGTGTCAAAACACCTTAACCATAGTGCATGGGCGTGCTTGACTTGGTGCGAGGAGCCGTAGGATGCGCAGGAACCGGCCGTGCGGCAGCAAAGTCGTGTGTGCAAATATGGCAGTTCTGGAGCCGTGGAGCCGAGGTTAAGTGCCGTTCAGGCTCTTGAGTGATGGCAAATGCTATGGTAGAGAGGCCAGAGGTGTCAAAATGCCTTAACCATGGCGTACGGGCATGCTTGACTCGGAGCGGGAGCCATAAAATGCGTTGGAACCGCCGTGCGGCAGCATGGTCGAGTGTGCAAATATGGCAGTTTTGGAGCCGTGGAGGCATGGTTAAGGGCCCTTCAGGCTCTCGGGTGATGGAAAACTCTATGGTGGAGAGGTGAGAGGCATCAAAATGCCTTAACCATGGCGTACGGGCATGCTTGACTCGTCGAGAGCCATAGGATGCACAGGATCCGACCGTGTGGCAGCATAGTCGTGTGTGCAATTATGGATGTTCTGGAGTCGTGGAGCTGTAGTTAAGGGCCATTCAGGCTCTCGGGTGATGACAAACATTGTGGTGGTGAGGCCAGAGGCATCAAAATGCCTTAACCATGGCATACGGTCATGCTTGACCTAGTGTCAAGAGCGTAGGACACGCACGAACCGGTGTGCGGTAGCATATTCGTGTGTGCAAATATGGCAGTTCTAGAGCGGTGGAGCCATGGTTAAGGGCCATTCAGGTTCTCGGGCGGCAACAAACACTGTGGTGGAGAGGCTAGAGGTGTCAAAATGCCTTAACCATGGCGTACGGGCATGCTTGACTCAGTGCGGGAGCCATAGGATGCGTTGGAACCGACCGTGCGGCAGCATGGTCGTGTGTGCAAATATGGCGGTTCGGAGCCGTGGAGCCAAGGTTAAGGGCCGTTCGGGCTCTCGAGCGATGGCAAACGCTATGGTAGAGAGGCCAGAGGTGTCAAAATGCCTTAACCATGGCGTACGGGCATGCTTGACTCGGTCCGAGAGCCATAGGATGCGTTGGAACCGACCGTGCGGCGGCATGGTCGTGTGTGCAAATATGGCGGTTTGCGGCCGTGGAGCGTGGTTAAGGGCCCTTCAGGCTCTCGGGTGATGAAAAACTCTATGGTATAGAGGTGAGAGGCATCAAAATGGCTTAACCATGGCGTACGGGCGTGCTTGACCCGGTGCCGAGAGCCGTAGGATGCACGGGATCCGGCGTGCGGCGGCACGGTCGTGTGTGCAATTATGGATGTTCGGAGTCGTGGAGCTATAGTTAAGGGCCGTTCGGGCTCTCGGGTGATGACAAATATTGTGGTGGTGAGTCTAGAGGCATCAAAACACCTTAACCATGGCATACGGTCGTGCTTGACCTAGTGTCGAGAGCTATCGGACATGCAGGAACCGGGCCGTGCGGTAGCATAGTCGTGTGTGCAAATATGGCAGTTCTAGAGCCGTGGAGCCATGGTTAAGGGCCATTTGGGTTCTCAGGCGGTAATAAATGCTGTGGTGGAGAGGCCAAAGGTGTTAAAACGCCTTAACCATGGTGCATGGGCGTGCTTGACTTGGTGCGAGGAGCCATAGGACGCATAGGAATCGGCCGCGCGGCAGCAAAGTTGTGTGTGCAAATATGGCACTTCTGGAGCCGTGGAGCCGAGGTTAAGGGCCGTTCAGGCTCTCGAGCGACGACAAACGCTATGGTAGAGAGGCCAGAGGTGTCAAAATGCCTTAACCATGGCGTACGGGCTTGCTTGACTCAGTGCCGGGAGCCATAGGACGCGTTGGAACCGACCATGCGGCGGCATGGTCGTGTGTGCAAATGTGGCGTTTTACCGCCGTGGAGCCATGGTTAAGGGCCCTTCGGGCTCTCGGGTGATGGAAAACTCTATGGTGGAGAGGTGAGAGGCATCAAAATGGCTTAACCATGGCGTACGGGTGTGCTTGAACCGGTGCCGAGAGCCGTAGGATGCACGGGGATCCGGCCGTGCGCCGGCACAGTCATGTGTGCAATTATGGATGTTCGGAGTCGTGGAGCTATAGTTAAGGGCCGTTCGGGCTCTCGGGTGATGACAAACATTGTGGTGGTGGGGCCAGAGGTGTCAAAACGCCTTAACCATGGCATACGGTCGTGCTTGACCTAGTGTCGAGAGCTGTAGGACACGTAGGAACCGGCTGTGCGGTAGCATAGTCGTGTGTGCAAATATGGCAGTTCTAGAGCGTGGAGCCATGGTTAAGGGCCATTCGGGTTCTTGGGCGGCAACAAATGCTGTGGTCGAGAGGCTAGCGGTGTCAAAATGCCTTAACCATAGTGCATGGGCGTGCTTGACTTGGTGCGAGGAGCCGTAGGATGCGCAGGAACCCGGCCGTGCGGCAAGCAAAGTCGTGTGTGTAAATATGGTCGTTGCGGAGCCATGGAGCCGAGGTTAAGTGCCGTTCGGGCTCTCGAGTGATGGCAAACGCTATGGTAGAGAGGCCGGAGGTGTCAAAATGCCTTAACCATGGCGTACGGGCATGCTTTACTCGAGCACGGAGCCATAAAATGCGTTGGAACCGACCGTGCGGCAGCATGGTCGAGTGTGCAAATATGGCAGTTTTGGAGCCATGGAGGCATGGTTAAGGGCCCTTCAGGCTATCAGGTGATGGAAAACTCTATGGTGGAGAGGTGAGAGGCATCAAAATGGCTTAACCATGGCGTACAGGTGTGCTTGACCCGGTGCCGAGAGCCATAGGATGCACGGGATCGACCGTGCGCAGCAGCACGGTCGTGTGTGCAATTTTGGATGTCCCGGAGTCGTGGAGCTGTAGTTAAGGGCCGTTCAGGCTCTCGGGTGATGACAAACATTGTGGTGGTGAGGCTAGAGGCATCAAAACGCCTTAACCATGGCATACGGTCATGCTTGACCTAGTGTCAAGAGCTGTAGGACACGCACGAACCGGCTGTGCGGTAGCATATTCGTGTGTGCAAATATGGCAGTTCTAGAGCTTTGGAGCCATGGTTAAGGGCCATTCAGGTCCTCAGGCAGCAACAAACACTGTGGTGGAGAGGCTAGAGGTGTCAAAATGCCTTAACCATGGCGTACGGGCATGCTTGACTCAGTGCCAGGAGCCATAGGATGCGTTGGAACTGACCGTGCGGCAGCATGGTCGTGTGTGCAAACATGGCGCGGTTCGGGAGCCGTGGAGCAAAGATTAAGGACCGTTCAGGCTCTCGAGCGATGGCAAACGCTATGGTAGAGAGGCCAGAGGTGTCAAAATGCCTTAACCATGGCGTACGGGCATGCTTGACACAGGGCCGAGAGCCATAGGATGCGTTGGAACCGACCGTGCGGCGGCATGGTCGTGTGTGCAAATATGGCAGTTTTGCGGCCGTGGAGCGTGGTTAAGAGCCCTTCGGGCTCTCGGGTGATGAAAAACTCTATGGTGGAGAGGTGAGAGGCATCAAAATGGCTTAACCATGGCGTACGGGCGTGCTTGACCCGGTGCCGAGAGCCGTAGGATGCACAGGATCCGGCTGTGCGGCAGCACAGTCGTGTGTGAAATTATGGATGTTCTGGAGTCGTGGAGCTATAGTTAAGGGCCGTTCGGGCTCTCGGGTGATGACAAATATTGTGGTGGTGAGTCTAGAGGCATCAAAACACCTTAACCATGGCATACGGTCGTGCTTGACCTAGTGTCGAGAGCTATCGGACATGCAGGAACTGGCTGTGCGGTAGCATAGTCGTGTGTGCAAATATGGCAGTTCTAGAGCTGTGGAGCCATGGTTAAGGGCCATTTGGGTTCTCAGGCGGTAATAAATGCTGTGGTGGAGAGGCCAAAGGTGTTAAAACGCCTTAACCATGGTGCATGGGCGTGCTTGACTTGGTGCGAGGAGCCATAGGACGCATAGGAACCGGCGCGCGGCGGCAAGAAAGTTGTGTGTGCAAATATGGCACTTCGGAGCCGTGGAGCCGAGGTTAAGGGCCGTTCGGGCTCTCGAGCGACGACAAACGCTATGGTAGAGAGGCCAGAGGTGTCAAAATGCCTTAACCATGGCGTACGGGCTTGCTTGACTCAGTGCCGGGAGCCATAGGACGCGTTGGAACCGACCATGCGGCGGCATGGTCGTGTGTGCAAATGTGGCGTTTTTTTACCGCCGTGGAGCCATGGTTAAGGGCCCTTCAGGCTCTCGGGTGATGGAAAACTCTATGGTGGAGAGGTGAGAGGCATCAAAATGGCTTAACCATGGCGTACGGGTGTGCTTGAACCGGTGCCGAGAGCCGTAGGATGCACAGGATCCGGCCGTGCGCCAGCACAGTCATGTGTGCAATTATGGATGTTCTGGAGTCGTGGAGCTATAGTTAAGGGCCGTTCGGGCTCTCGGGTGATGACAAACATTGTGGTGGTGGGGCCAGAGGTGTCAAAATGCCTTAACCATGGCATACGGTCGTGCTTGACCTAGTGTCGAGAGCTGTAGGACACGTAGGAACCGGCTGTGCGGTAGCATAGTCGTGTGTGCAAATATGGCAGTTCTAGAGCTGTGGAGCCATGGTTAAGGGCCATTCGGGTTCTTGGGCGGCAACAAATGCTGTGGTCGAGAGGCTAGCGGTGTCAAAATGCCTTAACCATAGTGCATGGGCGTGCTTGACTTGGTGCGAGGAGCCGTAGGATGCGCAGGAACCGGCCGTGCGGCAGCAAAGTCGTGTGTGTAAATATGGCTGTTCTGGAGCCATGGAGCCGAGGTTAAGTGCCGTTCAGGCTCTCGAGTGATGGCAAACGCTATGGTAGAGAGGCCAGAGGTGTCAAAATGCCTTAACCATGGCGTACAGGCATGCTTTACTCGAGCCCGGAGCCATAAAATGCGTTGGAACCGACCGTGCGGCAAAGCATGTTCGAGTGTGCAAATATGGCGCTTTTGGAGCCATGGAGGCATGGTTAAGGGCCCTTCGGGCTATCGGGTGATGGAAAACTCTATGGTGGAGAGGTGAGAGGCATCAAAATGGCTTAACCATGGCGTACGGGTGTGCTTGACCCGGTGCCGAGAGCCATAGGATGCACGGGATCGGCCGTGCGCAGAAGCAGCACGGTCGTGTGTGCAATTATGGATGTCCTGGAGTCGTGGAGCTGTAGTTAAGGGCCGTTCAGGCTCTCGGGTGATGACAAACATTGTGGTGGTGAGGCTAGAGGCATCAAAACGCCTTAACCATGGCATACGGTCATGCTTGACCTAGTGTCAAGAGCTGTAGGACACGCACGAACCGGCTGTGCGGTAGCATATTCGTGTGTGCAAATATGGCAGTTCTAGAGCTGTGGAGCCATGGTTAAGGGCCATTCAGGTCCTCAGGCAGCAACAAACACTGTGGTGGAGAGGCTAGAGGTGTCAAAATGCCTTAACCATGGCGTACGGGCATGCTTGACTCAGTGCCAGGAGCCATAGGATGCGTTGGAACTGACCGTGCGGCAGCATGGTCGTGTGTGCAAACATGGCAGTTCTGGAGCCGTGGAGCAAAGATTAAGGACCGTTCAGGCTCTCGAGCGATGGCAAACGCTATGGTAGAGAGGCCAGAGGTGTCAAAATGCCTTAACCATGGCGTACGGGCATGCTTGACACAGCGCCGAGAGCCATAGGATGCGTTGGAACCGACCGTGCGGCAGCATGGTCGTGTGTGCAAATATGGCAGTTTTGCAGCCGTGGAGCTGTGGTTAAGAGCCCTTCAGGCTCTCAGGTGATGAAAAACTCTATGGTGGAGAGGTGAGAGGCATCAAAATGGCTTAACCATGGCGTACGGGCGTGCTTGACCCGGTGCCGAGAGCCGTAGGATGCACAGGATCCGGCTTGCGGCAGCACAGTCGTGTGTGCAATTATGGATGTTCTGGAGTCGTGGAGCTATAGTTAAGGGCCGTTCGGGCTCTCGGGTGATGACAAATATTGTGGTGGTGAGGCCAGAGGCATCAAAATGCCTTAACCATGGCATACGGTCGTGCTTGACCTAGTGTCGAGAGCTATAGGACATGCAGGAACTGGCTGTGCGGTAGCATAGTCGTGTGTGCAAATATGGCAGTTCTAGAGCTGTGGAGCCATGGTTAAGGGCCATTCGGGTTCTCGGGCGGTAATAAACGCTGTGGTGGAGAGGCCAAAGGTGTTAAAATGCCTTAACCATGGTGATGGTCGTGCTTGACTTGGTGCGAGGAGCCGTAGGACGCATAGGAACCGGCCGTGCGGCATCAAAGTCGTGTGTGCAAATATGGCAGTTCTGGAGCCGTGGAGCCGAGGTTAAGGGCCGTTCAGGCTCTCGAGCGATGACAAACGCTATGGTAGAGAGGCAAGAGGTGTCAAATTGCCTTAACCATGGTGTACGGGCTTGCTTGACTCAAAGTCTTCGGGAGCCATAGGACGCGTTGGAACCGACCATGCGGCAGCATGGTCGTGTGTGCAAATGTGGCGTTTTCTTTGCCGTGGAGCCATGGTTAAGGGCCCTTCGGGCTCTCGGGTGATGGAAAACTCTATGGTGGAGAGGTGAGAGGCATCAAAATGGCTTAACCATGGCATACGGGTGTGCTTGAACCGGTGCCGAGAGCCGTAGGATGCACGGGATCCGGCCGTGCGCAAAGACAGTCATGTGTGCAATTATGGATGTTCGGAGTCGTGGAGCTATAGTTAAGGGCC
Organism: Themeda triandra; assembly: GCA_018135685.1. Taxonomy (NCBI): domain Eukaryota; kingdom Viridiplantae; phylum Streptophyta; class Magnoliopsida; order Poales; family Poaceae; genus Themeda; species Themeda triandra. The sequence continues at coordinate 39,410 of JAENPR010001842.1, forward strand.
GTTCGGGCTCTCGGGTGATGACAAACATTGTGGTGGTGGGGCCGGAGGTGTCAAAATGCCTTAACCATGGCATACGGTCATGCTTGACCTAGTGTCGAGAGCTGTAGGACACGTAGGAACCGGCTGTGCGGTAGCATAGTCGTGTGTGCAAATATGGCAGTTCTAGAGAGGTGGAGCCATGGTTAAGGGCCATTTGGGTTCTTGGGCGGCAACAAATGCTGTGGTCGAGAGGCCAGCGGTGTCAAAACGCCTTAACCATAGTGCATGGGCGTGCTTGACTTGGTGCGAGGAGCCGTAGGATGCACAGGAACCGGCCGTGTGGCAGCAAAGTCGTGTGTACAAATATGGCAGGTTCTGGAGCCGTGGAGCCGAGGTTAAGTGCCGTTCAGGCTCTCGAGTGACTGCAAATGCTATGGTAGAGAGGCCAGAGGTGTCAAAATGCCTTAACCATGGCGTACAGGCATGCTTGACTCAGTGCCGGGAGCCATAGGATGCGTTGGAACCGACCGTGCGGCAGCATGGTCGTGTGTGCAAATATGGCAGTTCTGGAGCCGTGGAGCCAAGGTTAAGGGCCGTTCAGGCTCTCGAGTGATGGCAAATGCTATGGTAGAGAGGCTAGAGGTGTCAAAATGCCTTAACCATGGCGTACGGGCATGCTTGACTCAGTGCCGAGAGCCATAGGATGCGTTGGAACCGACCGTGCGGCAGCATGGTCGTGTGTGCAAATATGGCAGTTTTGCAGCCATGGAGCTGTGGTTAAGGGCCCTTCAGGCTCTCGAAAAACTCTATGGTGGAGAGGTGAGAGGCATCAAAATGGCTTAACCATGGCGTACGGGCATGCTTGACCCGGTGCCGAGAGCCGTAGGATGCACAGGATCCGGCTGTGCGGCAGCACAGTGGTGTGTGCAATTATGGATGTTCTGGAGTCGTGGAGCTATAGTTAAGGGCCGTTCAGGCTCTCGGGTGATGACAAACATTGTGGTGGTGAGGCCAGAGGCATCAAAACGCCTTAACCATGGCATACGGTCATGCTTGACCTAGGGTCAAGAGCTGTAGGACACGCACGAACCGGCTGTGCGGTAGCATATTCGTGTGTGCAAATATGGCAGTTCTAGAGCCGTGGAGCCATGGTTAAGGGCCATTCAGGTTCTCAGGCGGCAACAAACGCTGTGGTGGAGAGGCTAGAGGTGTCAAAATGCCTTAACCATGGCGTACGGGCATGCTTGACTCAGTGCCAGGAGCCATAGGATGCGTTGGAACTGACCGTGCGGCAGCGTGGTCGTGTGTGCAAATATGGCAGTTCTGGAGCCGTGGAGCCAAGGTTAAGGGCCGTTCTGGCTCTCGAGCGATGGCAAACACTATGGTAGAGAGGCCAGAGGTGTCAAAATGCCTTAACAATGGTGTACGGGCATGCTTGACTCAGAGCCGGGAGCCATAAAATGCGTTGGAACCGACCGTGCGGCAGCATGGTCGAGTGTGCAAATATGGCAGTTTTGGAGCCGTGGAGGCATGGTTAAGGGCCCTTCAGGCTCTCAGGTGATGGAAAACTCTATGGTGGAGAGGTGAGAGGCATCAAAATGGCTTAACCATGGCGTACGGGCGTGCTTCACCCGGTGCCGAGAGCCGTAGGATGCACAGGATCCGGCTGTGCGGCAGCACAGTCGTCTGTGCAATTATGGATGTTCTGGAGTCATGGAGCTATAGTTAAGGGCCGTTCGGGCTCTCGGGTGATGACAAATATTGTGGTGGTGAGGCCAGAGGCGTCAAAACGCCTTAACCATGGCATACGGTCGTGCTTGACCTAGTGTCGAGAGCTATAGTACATGCAGGAACTGGCTGTGCGGTAGCATAGTCGTGTGTGCAAATATGGCAGTTCTAGAGCTGTGGAGCCATGGTTAAGGGCCATTCGGGTTCTCGAGCGGTAATAAACGCTGTGGTGGAGAGGCCAAAGGTGTTAAAACGCCTTAACCATGGTGCATGGGCGTGCTTGACTTGGTGCGAGGAGCCGTAGGACGCATAGGAACCGGCCGTGCGGCAGCAAAGTCGTGTGTGCAAATATGGCAGTTCTGGAGCCGTGGAGCCAAGGTTAAGGGCCGTTCTGGCTCTCGAGCGATGGCAAACACTATGGTAGAGAGGCCAGAGGTGTCAAAATGCCTTAACAATGGTGTACGGGCATGCTTGACTCAGAGCCGGGAGCCATAAAATGCGTTGGAACCGACCGTGCGGCAGCATGGTCGAGTGTGCAAATATGGCAGTTTTGGAGCCGTGGAGGCATGGTTAAGGGCCCTTCAGGCTCTCAGGTGATGGAAAACTCTATGGTGGAGAGGTGAGAGGCATCAAAATGGCTTAACCATGGCGTACGGGTGTGCTTGAACTGGTGCCGAGAGCCGTAGGATGCACAGGATCCGGCCGTGCGCCAGCACAGTCATGTGTGCAATTATGGTTGTTCTGGAGTCGTGGAGCTATTGTTAAGGGCCGTTCGGGCTCTCAAGTGATGACAAACATTGTGGTGGTGGGGCCAGCGGTGTCAAAACGCCTTAACCATGGCATACGGTCGTGCTTGACCTAGTGTCGAGAGCTGTAGGACACGTAGAAACCGGCTGTGCGGTAGCATAGTCGTGTGTGCAAATATGGCAGTTCTAGAGCGGTGGAGCCATGGTTAAGGGCCATTCGGGTTCTTGGGCGGCAACAAATTCTCGTGGTCGAGAGGCCGGCGGTGTCAAAACGCCTTAACCATAGTGCATGGGCGTGCTTGACTTGGTGCGAGGAGCCGTAGGATGCGCAGGAACCGGCCGTGCGGCAAAGCAAAGTCGTGTGTGCAAATATGGCAGTTACGGAGCCATGGAGCCGAGGTTAAGTGCCGTTCGGGCTCTCGAGTGACGGCAAACGCTATGGTAGAGAGGCCGGAGGTGTCAAAATCCTTAACCATGGCGTACAGTGTAAGGTCACAATGGCTAGAGGGGGGGGGGGTGAATAGCCTAATAAAATTCTAGCAATAAAACTAGACAACCCAATTAGATAGCAAGGCGGCAAATGTGCAACGCAAGTGCTTCGACTACTCTATGCAAGCCGTCCTACCATACAAGGCTACTCAAATTAATTGCACGCACAACAACGGTGATCAAGCTACACAATGTCGGTTCACCGAAACCAACCAAGCAATTCTACCCACGGGATTTAAGCTACACAAAGAGTGGTTCCCGACCGACCACAACAAGCAATTCTACTAAGGGTAAGTGAAGAGAGGAAGGAGGGTTATACCGCCGCGAAGAGTAGAAGATAGCCAATCACCTAGAGATGCTCAAGCACAATCACGATGGAGATCGAAGCCTCGGCAATCACAAATCAACACAATGATTTTTTACCGAGGTTCACTTGCTTCCCGGCAAGCTAGTCCTCGTTGTGGCGATGCACTTGCTTGGTGAGTTGCCCGCTCAATTGGCTCGGTGCCAAATACCCCAATGGGGAGCCGCAATCTCCACACAAGTCAAGGATCCACAAGCCACGAGCAATCCACTAGAGTATCCTTTCGCGAACTCCGCGGGGAAGGATCAAGAACCCCTCACAAGAACCGGTGTGGCCTCGAACAATCACCAAGTCGAGCTCAACCACCACCCGCCGCTCCAAACCGTCTACGGTGACGGGAATCACCGAAGAGTAACAAGAATCCGCAGCTCACTCGATGAACAAGTGCCTCTAGATGCAACTCTCAATGCAAATCACTTGTTCTCACTCAAATCTCTCTCAAGATTAGCAAAGGAATCAAAGAGATGAGTGGGGGAGTCTCTCTCCTGCTCAAAGTATGCTCAAGTGAGTAGAAATGGCGAAGAGGGCCTCCCCAAGCCGGCCAATGGTCTATTTATAGACCCCCTCCACGAAATGGAGCCGTTGCCCTTGGGCTGACGCTTAACAACGCCGGACGCGTCCGGCGCTCGCCGGCGGACGCGTCCGCCGCTTCTCGCCGTGCCGTCGTCGTCGACCGTTGGAGTTTAAAGACGCCACGTCACAAATCGGACGATGAACAGGAAACCGCCCGAGACCGACGCGTGCGTCCGCGCGCGTCCGACGGCGATCCACGCACGAGCACGCGAGCGAAAAGTTTCTGGTCGGTGCGCGTCCGGCCGCCGCCGGACGCGTCTGCCCGCCGCGTCCGGCGCACCGCCGCGCCCGGCCACCACCGTGCACCGACTTCACAACGCGCCGGGACGCGTCCGGCCCTCGCCTGCGTCCGCCGCGCGTCGGCGCGCCGAAAACAACGTTTTCCTGCCCGCCGCGAACGCCAACTTCTCTAATAAATTGCATCCGGCGCAATAGAAAATAGGCCTCCAATTTTCCAGAAAACGCCGAATCCCGCCTCGCAAGCTCGGCGGGAGGGAGAGAGGGACCCAAACCCAACTCAACCCTGCAAACCAACGCGCGATCAACGCCACCTTCGCCCCAAACTCCAAACCACTTGTCCAAGGTGCTAACTCCACAAAGTAGAACACTTCTCAAGCACCGGAGTTAGCGTATCTACTCAAGATCACGTCGACAAGTGTTAGCTCTCTAGTTAGCCTCTCATGCACCATGCAAAGTCACAACTAGAGGCACTTAGGACCGCGAATGAAACCGAGGAAACCCCTCTTGATAGTCGGTTATCGATCCTAAATGTGGTCACACTCACTAAGTGTCTTGACCACTAAACCGAAAAGCCCTATCAAGTATACCTTCGCCTTGATCTCCACGGACGTTTCCATTCATCACGGAGCTTGATCACTTCACATGTCCACCATGTTCGTTACCGTGATCACCATGCTCCATCATCCATCGTCACGTTGCTATGTGTCTAACCACACTTAGAGCGAAGCATTAGCAACGTTTGAGTGTCATTAATTACCAAAACCAAACCGGAGCTTTCAATCTCCCCCTTTTTGGTAATTGATGACAACCCTCGAAAAACTCACCAAGATAAGGAAATAGAATTCAATATGAAATTGAATTGCTTGCCCAAGACATTTTGATCATGAATCTTGGATTGGACAAGCATTTCAATTCGGGTTTTGGTAGTGGTAGCTCCCCCTACATGTGTGCATCAAATGTTTGGTCGATTTTCAAGCACACATGCATAGATGAAACTTTTGTGAGAGTTACCACAACCAAAATGGTACTAAGGTTTATAGAATTGACCTTTGAAGCGTGATACCAATCGGAGTGCGATAATAAACCTTCCTTAGCACCATGGGAGTCTAGACATCCATCAAAACTCAAGATACCTCATGAGATCACATTAAAAGCAAGGTACTTGAACAAGTGAAACTCTATGTCTAGAAACCACCTATGCATGCTAGTACTTCAATTCATCAATCAAGTTCTACACTAGCAAAACACCAAACAAGCATGAATATTGAATTTAGCTTGCAATGCTCCATATCAATCATGTATGCACACACAATATGCAACAAATAGTCATTGAGCTTGCTCCCCCTAGGTGTAAACTTCTCCCCTAGGTGTATACTTTCTTCTCCCCTTTGTCATCAATGACCAAGAAGGGTGCATAAGATGAGAGAAACAAGTCAATCAACTATGGCCAAACCTAAACCACATGCCTAGAAAATGTATCTCGGTTTGAACCAAGTGCAAGCTTCTTCACACCTCATAAGAATAAGGGTTATCTTGACCATGTTGAGATACACATCATGAGCAAGTGATAAAGATTCAACACTAGGTTCACAAGCTCACAAACAAGTCATATGCCACCCCTAGATCAAATCAAGCATAGAAACAATAGTGGTGCCATATATCCTTCAAATTCATTTGATTTGCAATGAATGAGCCTAGCAAGATGCACATGTATACATGTCTACACAACTAGCAAAGAATGCATGAAATGCAACAACCAACTTTACCTTGCTATGTTGGAGGAGAGGCATGTCATATATGGGGTGCATCAATCCATGTTGGAGAAGCTAAGTATGTTCAACTCATTCCTCAACTTGCAATATCTTTTCTCATCAAGAGGCTTGGTGAATATGTCGGCTAGTTGATCTTCGGTGCCAATGCTTTCAATGCTAATATCACCCTTTTGTTGATGATCTCTAATGAAGTGGTGCCTCACATCAATGTGCTTGGTTCTTGAATGTTGAACCGGATTGTTTGTCATCTTGATTGCACTTTCATTGTCACAAAACAAAGGCACATGCTTGAACTTGATCCCATAGTCCTTCAAGGTGGCTTTCATCCATAGCAATTGTGCACAACAATTCCCCGCACTAATATATTCGGCTTCGGCGGTGGAAAGTGCCACACTATTTTGCTTCTTTGAAGACCATGACACAAGAGATCTTCCTAGCATTTGGCATGTTCCACTTGTGCTCTTCCTATCAATCTTGCAACCGGCATAGTCGGAGTCGGAGTATCCAATCAACTCAAAGCTTGACCCCTTGGGATACCATAGACCAACATCTTGAGTACCCTTCAAGTATCTCAACACCCTCTTGGTTGCCGTCAAGTGACTCTCTCTTGGAGAAGCTTGAAACCTTGCACACATGCACACACTAAACATGACATCCGGCCTTGAAGCGGTCACATATAGCAAGCTTCCAATCATTGATCTATATAGCTTTTGCTCAATCATCTTGCCACTATCATCAATGTCCAAGCCACCATTGGTTCCCATAGGTGTACTAATGGCCTTAGCATCTTGCAACCCAAACTTCTTGATCATGTCCTTAATGTACTTGCCTTGACTCACAAAGGTGCCATTCTTCATTTGCTTGATTTGAAGACCAAGGAAGTAGCTCAACTCTCCAAGCATTGACATCTCAAACTCACTAGCCATCATATTTGCAAACTCTTCACAAAAGAATTGATTTGTTGATCCAAAGATGATATCATCCACATAGATTTGCAACACAAACAAATCATCTTCTATCTTCTTGGTGAAGAGAGTAGTGTCAACTTTTCCCATCTTGAAGCCTTTGGATATGAGAAAGTCCCTCAATCTTTCATACCATGCCCTTGGAGCTTGCTTCAATCCATACAAAGCCTTCTTGAGCTTGTAGACATGGTTGGGCTTCTTGTCATCTTCAAAACCGGGAGGTTGTGCAACATACACTTCCTCATTGATGAAGCCATTGAGAAATGCACTCTTCACATCCATTTGATAGAGCTTGATGTTGTGAGCACAAGCATAGGCTAATAAGATTCTAATTGCCTCCAATCTTGCCACCGGTGCATAAGTTTCTCCAAAGTCAAGACCCTCAACTTGTGTGTAACCTTGAGCCACTAGTCTTGCTTTGTTCCTCACCACTAAGCCATCTTGATCTTGCTTGTTCTTGAAGACCCACTTGGTGCCAATCACATTGTGTTTCTTTGGCCTCTCAACAAGCTCCCAAACTTCATTCCTAGTGAAGTTGTTCAATTCCTCGTGCATGGCATTTATCCAATCCGGATCCTTCAATGCCTCATCAATCTTAGTTGGCTCAATGAATGACACAAAGGAATAATGCTCACATATGCTAGCCAATCTTGATCTTGTTTGTACGCCTCTTTGAATGTCACCAATGATATGATCTAGAGGATGATCTCTTGCAATGTTTGAAGGTTGAAGAACTAGCTCATTTGCATTGCTTGCTTGACCTTGATCTTGATCTTCATGTTGAGTACCACTTGTGCTTGCCTCATTGGAATCATCAATCACTACTTGAGTTGGCACTTGCACTTCATCACCATCATCCACTTGTCTAGGCCTAATGTCACCAATGTCCATGTATCTCATTTCATTGCTCAATTGATCTCCACCCACATCTTCTTGAATTTGATCTCCAACTTGAGAGCCTTGGGTTTCATCAAATTCAACATCATGAACCTCTTCAACTAGCCCACTAGCCAAGTTCCACACTCTATAAGCCTTGCTAGAAGTAGAGTAGCCAAGAAGAAATCCCTCATCACATCTCTTGTCAAACTTGCCAAGTCTTTGCCCCTTCTTGAGTATGTAGCACTTACAACCAAAGACCCGGAAGTAAGCAATATTGGGCTTCCTTCCATTCAAGATTTCATATGGAGTCTTCTCTAACTTCCCATGGCAATAGAGACGGTTGCTATAGTAGCAAGCCGTGTTGATAGCATCACTCCAAAACTTCTCACTCACATTGTACTCAAGTAACATGGTTCTTGCCATCTCAATCAAGGTCCTATTCTTCCTTTCAACTACACCATTGGATTGAGGAGTGTAGGTTGGTGAGAATTGATGCACAATTCCAAGCTCATCACACAACTCTTCAACTCTTGTGTTCTTGAATTCACTCCCATTGTCACTTCTTATCTTCTTGATGGTAGTGTCAAACTCATTTTGCACCCTCTTGACAAATGACTTGAATAGATCATAGACTTCACTTTTGTCATAGAGGAAGAACACCCAAGTGTATCTTGTGTAATCATCCACAATCACAAAACCATACTTGTTGCCCCCAATTGATGTGTAGTGAGTTGGGCCAAACAAGTCCATGTGCAACAACTCAAATGCTCTAGATGTTGACATCTCATTCTTCTTGGGATGTGAGTTCCCATGTTGCTTGCCGGCTTGACATGCACTACAAGGTCTATCCTTCTCAAATGTGACATCATTCAAGCCTCTCACTAGATCATGCTTCACCAACTTGTTCAATTGCTTCATGCCAACATGACCTAGGCGCCTATGCCATAGCCATCCCTTGCTTGACTTGCCAATCAAACATGATGAAAGTTGAGCTTCACTAGCATTGAAATCTACCAAGTACAAGCTTCCATGCCTAAACCCCTTGAAGATGATATTTGCTTGATCCTTGCTCACTACCTCAACATGCTTGTCATCAAATATGCACTTGTAGCCAAGATCACACAATTGTGCCACCGACAAAAGATTGAAGTTCAAAGTATCAACTAGCAACACATTGGAGAGATCCTTGTCGTTGGAGATTGCAACCTTTCCAAGCCCCATGACATCACCCTTGCTATTGTCACCAAATGTGATGGAGTTGAATCCACCATTGTCATTCTTGTCAAGTGACTTGAACATACTATCTTCACCGGTCATATGATTTGATGCACCACTATCAAGCACCCAATGCCTCCCTCCGGCTTTGTAATTTACCTACAAGAAGACATCAAGCTTTAGGTACCCATTTTTGCTTGGGTCCTTGAAGGTTAGTCACTAGAGTCTTTGGCACCCAAATAGCTTTCTTCTTTGAGCTCATCCATGGTGTACCAATGAATCTAGCACTCACACCACTCTCACTCTTAACAAGCATATAAGAAGCATTCAACTTGTAAGAGGAGGCACTAGTGTTCTTGTTCTTGCATGCATGCTCTAGATGACCAACTTGCTTGCAACTCTTGCAATAGCTACCATTGTTCTTCACAAAACTAGTCTTGTGAGGAGCAAAAGCGGCCTTGCCTTTCTTGGGGGTATAGCCCAATCCCTCTTTGTAGAGAGAAGCTCTTTGGCTACCCAAGCACATAAGCAAGCGGTCCTCACCACCAAAAGCCTTAGCCAAGGTGTGGTTGAGCTCCTTGACTTCCTTCTTAAGAGACTCATTCTCAACTACTAGTGTAGAATCACATGCATGACCAACACTACTAGATGAAGTAGAGGCATAAGAGCATGAACGGCCAAGTGATGCAATAACAATTGAATCATCAAGTGAATCACATGATGTAGACACATCTTTCTTCTCTATGATCACCACTTGTGATTGCACTTTCTCTTGCTTCTCAAATAGAGAAGAATGAGCTTTTTCAAGCTTGGAGTGAGCAATCTCTAGCTTCTTATGGTCTACCTTTAGACTCTCATAAGAAGCCCTCAACTCCATAAGTTCTTGCTCAAGATTTTGTTTATCCTTGCGCAAGCCCCTACATTCTTTCCTAGAGTCATTGAAAGCACCTTTGCAATCCTCAAGCATAACCCATAGTTCTTCTTTTGTGGTGTCATCATCATCATCACTCTCATCATCACTATCGGGTGGAGGTTTTACCTTAGTGGCCTTGGCCATGAAGCAAGACGATGGAGCACCAAATAGAGAAAGCTTCTCTTGAATGGCAATGCTTGCGTGCCCCTTCCTCTTCTTCTTCTTGGAATCATCATCATCATCATCACTTGAGGAAGATGAATCACTCTCCCAAGTTGCCACATGAGATTCACCCTTCTTCTTGTGATGGGAGGAGTCTTTTCCTCCTTCTTCTTCTCTTGCTTCTTCCTCTCCTTCCTCATGGCATCTTCATCATCACTCGCATAAGGACACTTGGCAATGAGATGATCCTTGCTATTGCACCGGAAGCACTTCATGGGACGGTCACTTGACTTGGATGAGCCTCTCTTGCTCTTGGACCGGTACCCCTTCTTCATGAGCTTTCCCATTCTCTTCACAAGGAGTGCCATTTGTTCACTCACTTCTTCTTCTTGCCCACTTGAGCTAGAGCATGGTTCATCTTCACTTGATGACTCTTCTTTCTTCTTCTTGCCCTTGCTCTTGGATGATGTGGCCTTGAATGCCACGCTCTTCTTGTCATCATCCTTTTTCTCATTCTCCTTCTTCTTCTTCTTCACCAACTCTTCCTTCTCATGATCTTCTCTAAACTCATCATCGGCCATTATCTCTTGAAGGACTTGGTTGGGAGTTGGCTTCTCCTTCATTGTTGTCTTCACCATGACGGTCTTCAACATATCAAATCTCTTGGGAAGACACCTCATGAACTTGGTGGAGAATTGAGAGTCCTTGATCTCTTCCCCAAGTCCCTTGAGCTCATTGACAATGACTTGGAGCCTATGGAACATCTCCGGCACACTCTCATCCTCCTTCATTGAGAAGCTTGCAAACTTCTCTTGCAACATGTAGGCTCTTGCGGTCTTGACACTTTCGGTGCCCTCATAAGCTTCTTCTAGCTTCTTCCAAATGTCATGAGCCACCTCAAGGTTCTTGATGAGCTCAAAAGCTTTATCATCAAGTGCCTCATGAAAAGCACTCACGGCAATGTCATTTGCTTGTTGCTTCTTCTCTTCGGCCGGTGTTGGCACCGCACCCTCAACAAGCTCAAACTTTGTCTCCACCACTTTCCACACCTCAAGGTTGATTGATTTGAGATGACTCCTCATCTTGAGCTTCCATTTTGCATAGTCCTCACCTCGAAATGATGGTGCCTTCTTGGTGTTGTTGATATGCATAACCAATGCCATTGCTTCACCGTAGGATGTTAATCCAACTTAAACAAACGGTGCCGGCTCCGATACCACGTGTAAGGTCACAATGGCTAGAGGGGGGTGAATAGCCTAATAAAATTCTAGCAATAAAACTAGACAACCCAATTAGATAGCAAGGCGGCAAATGTGCAACGCAAGTGCTTCGACTACTCTATGCAAGCCGTCCTACCATACAAGGCTACTCAAATTAATTGCACGCACAACAACGGTGATCAAGCTACACAATGTCGGTTCACCGAAACCAACCAAGCAATTCTACCCACGGGATTTAAGCTACACAAAGAGTGGTTCCCGACCGACCACAACAAGCAATTCTACTAAGGGTAAGTGAAGAGAGGAAGGAGGGTTATACCGCCGCGAAGAGTAGAAGATAGCCAATCACCTAGAGATGCTCAAGCACAATCACGATGGAGATCGAAGCCTCGGCAATCACAAATCAACACAATGATTTTTTACCGAGGTTCACTTGCTTCCCGGCAAGCTAGTCCTCGTTGTGGCGATGCACTTGCTTGGTGAGTTGCCCGCTCAATTGGCTCGGTGCCAAAGACCCCAATGGGGAGCCGCAATCTCCACACAAGTCAAGGATCCACAAGCCACGAGCAATCCACTAGAGTATCCTTTCGCGAACTCCCGGGAAGGATCAAGAACCCCTCACAAGAACCCGGTGTGGCCTCGAACAATCACCAAGTCGAGCTCAACCACCACCCGCTGCTCCAAACCGTCTACGGTGACGGGAATCACCGAAGAGTAACAAGAATCCGCAGCTCACTCGATGAACAAGTGCCTCTAGATGCAACTCTCAATGCAAATCACTTGTTCTCACTCAAATCTCTCTCAAGATTAGCAAAGGAATCAAAGAGATGAGTGGGGAGTGTCTCTCCCGCTCAAAGTATGCTCAAGTGAGTAGAAATGGCGAAGAGGGCCTCCCCAAGCCGGCCAATGGTCTATTTATAGACCCCCTCCACGAAATGGAGCCGTTGCCCTTGGCCGACGCTTTATAACGCGCCGGACGCGTCCGGCTCGCGCTCAGCCGGCGGACGCGTCCGCCGCTCTCGCGTGCCGTCGGTCGGCCGACCGTTGGAGTTTAAAGACGCCACGTCACCTGGGGCCGGACGATGAACAGGAAACCGCCCGAGACCGACGCGTGCGTCCGGCGCGCGTCCGACGGCGAGCCACGCACGAGCACGCGAGCGTAAAGTTTCCCGGGTGCGCGTCCGGCCGCCGCCGGACGCGTCGCGCCGCGTCCGGCGCACCGCCGCGCCCGGCCACCACCGTGCACCGACTTCACAACGCGCCGGACGCGTCCGGCCCCTCCGCCTCGCGTCCGGCCGCCGCGTCGGCGCCCGTAAAAACAACGTTTTCCCGCCCGCCGCGAACGCCAACTTCTCTAATAAATTGCATCCGGCGCAATAGAAAATAGGCCTCCAATTTTCCGAAAACGCCGAATCCCGCCTCGCAAGCTCGGCGGGAGGGAGAGAGGGACCCAAACCCAACTCAACCCTGCAAACCAACGCGCGATCAACGCCACCTTCGCCCCAAACTCCAAACCACTTGTCCAAGGTGCTAACTCCACAAAGTAGAACACTTCTCAAGCACCGGAGTTAGCGTATCTACTCAAGATCACGTCGACAAGTGTTAGCTCTCTAGTTAGCCTCTCATGCACCATGCAAAGTCACAACTAGAGGCACTTAGGACCGCGAATGAAACCGAGGAAACCCCTCTTGATAGTCGGTTATCGATCCTAAATGTGGTCACACTCACTAAGTGTCTTGACCACTAAACCGAAAGCCCTATCAAGTATACCTTCGCCTTGATCTCCACGGACGTTTCCATTCATCACCGGAGCTTGATCACTTCACATGTCCACCATGTTCGTTACCGTGATCACCATGCTCCATCATCCATCGTCACGTTGCTATGTGTCTAACCACACTTAGAGCGAAGCATTAGCAACGTTTGAGTGTCATTAATTACCAAAACCAAACCGGAGCTTTCATACAGGCATGCTTGACTCAGAGCCGGGAGCCATAAAATGCGTTGGAACCGACCGTGCGGCAAAGCATGGTCGAGTGTGCAAATATGGCAGTTTTGGAGCCGTGGAGGCATGGTTAAGGGCCCTTCAGGCTCTTAGGTGATGGAAAACTCTATGGTGGAGAGGTGAGAGGCATCAAAATGGCTTAACCATGGCGTACGGTGTATGCTTGACCCGGTGCCGAGAGCCATAGGATGCACGGGGATCCGGACCGTGTGGCAGCACAAGTCATGTGTGCAATTATGGATGTTCTGGAGTCGTGGAGCTGTAGTTAAGGGCTGTTCAGGCTCTCGGGTGATGACAAACATTGTGGTGGTGAGGCCAGAGGCATCAAAATGCCTTAACCATGGCATACGGTCATGCTTGACCTAGTGTCAAGAGCTGTAGGACACGCACGAACCGGCTGTGCGGTAGCATATTCGTGTGTGCAAATATGGCAGTTCTAGAGCTGTGGAGCCATGGTTAAGGGCCATTCTGGTTCTCAGGCGGCAACAAATGCTGTGGTGGATGTAACACCCGGTTTTAAGAACAAAACCAGATATACACCATATGTGAGCCTTAAAAGTCAAATCCCACATATAGCCACAAATGAAAGGTAGTATCAGTAAACAATGCTTAATATTTATAACGTATTTAAAATAAAAGACATAACCTTAGGTAGCAAACAATGGAAAGACGAATTTAATCTCCGGTGTAGACTCCATTGGATCCAACCGACCGGTTGATCACAAGCCTAAACTCCTCCCGAGGTGTGGGGGAATAGCAAGAGTGAGTTCATGACGAACTCAACAAGTATAACAAGTGTAATCCCATAACCACATGATCAATGTAACATAAATAATGTAGAGCATAAAACGGTAAACAATGAACATGTTAACAATCGAAAGTCATCATCTATGTAAGGATTCCAAGGCCGCTCGTGTCCTTGAGCAAGGCTAGTATACCGGTTTATTAAACTCTGTGAGAGGTGTACACTTTCACCACAAGTCGTGATTGCCCTTTTGCCCGAGGTGATCGGCCTCTTGACCCACTTCCAAGGTAGGTTGGCGGGGTCACTACGAAGCTTTTCACTAGTCATTCTAATAAGTAGCAGCCGCTAAGGTTTCAGATTGACCAAATAGATATAGATGCTCTCCTCGAGAGTGGCACACACATGATCGCAGCTTGACCTAGCACACATCACGGCGGGACAAGAGCTATACCTCACTTGGCACCCCCCTCTTGCCCTTTCGGTAAGCGCTAACGAACTAGAACGAGATCAAGATCTTGGGCTAAGACCGAGCCATGTAGTTCTCATGGTTGTACTTGTAAATCCGGAGGTTCTCTTACGAGATAAATTCTTAAGTTGCTAAAAAGTCATCTTTAACGTTTGTTGCATAAACATTAATCAAGTTACATGATCATGATCATAGAAATCAAACTCAAGCTATACTTGCCTTTCGAAAGCTTGCCATCCAACTTTCCAACTCATCGTATCATCCGTGCATAGCTCCACTTCTAACGATAGCAACAACCATCACAAGCATTATAGAAAAAACCTAGAAGCAATACACCATTCATTATTTATAAAACTAGACAAAGATTTTAAAACATGTAGGGATTGCAACTACGATCGTTGAGCGCAAAAACAACTAAAACAAGATGGTTTAAGAGATATGCAAAATCAATGTAGAGACTAGGAGGATTTGGCAAATGATAGGAATGGAATAAACATGATGGATATGGACTAACTTGGAAGATTTATACAACACAAGGATCTATTGATGAATTATTGTTGATGACTAAGGATATGTGAAGAGGACACATGGAACATATTTTGACAAGTGGCTGTGCTAAGGTGTAAAACACCAGTGCTGCCAAAATGTGCATGTTGGCGAACAACTAGAAATAGGATCACAAGGAGCAGAGAATAGCAGCTCCAATTGGAAATCCAGTTTGTGGGGCTGTTCTGGACTTCATGTAGTATGTTATAGCAAAAGTTCATGGTAGTTTGACTATCCGTTGGCGGGAAACGTGAATACAAAACGGGTGGCATTGCTGATTTCTGGACAGCAGGAATAGAAGATACTACGGCATTGTTATCTCGGTCATTGTGGCACTTGTGATCAATCCAACTTGCAAAGACATGTGCAAATATATTAGGTACGATACTGTTGAATGGTTTGAGTATTCGGATAGTGGATTAGCGGGGAACGTCAATGCCATTCAGACCTGTAAGTTGACTGGACAGCAGGAACAACAAGCACGAAGATGATGATATCTACGGAATATGAACTCGTATGGACAAGATATTTTACAGTGATGTGCACAAGGATATAAAACATATTGTGGTTAAAGGGCTTGACCACCGGATTGGCGAAACACTGGGAACACGCAAGCCAATCGGCATCAGCACTGCTGCAAGAAAGCGAGAGGCCACAAGCACAAGAACGATTATATCTCTTTTGTCTTGGATCATTTTGCCAAACTGTTTTGCGGGGACATGTGCAACTTAAATAAATACATTGTGGTTGAAGGGTTTGATGACTATAGGTCGATCAATGGGAACATCAATGCCAACCGGTAGCATTGCTGCTGTCCGCAATGGACGAGACATGATTGTTAGGAAACTTTGCCGGAATTTGACCATGCGTATGTCATGGCACGTGTTCTACGAGTAACATGTAAACAAGATGGAGATCATGATGGGGTCCTCACATCATCATTGGCAGCAGTTGGAGATGAAGGTGATGCCAACAGAATCGATGATGATGATGTAATAGGGCCTGCGATCAATGGGACAACGTCAATTCCACTTTGGGTGATGATTCGCACGACATGAGAGACCAAGAGTGGATGAGAGTTGCAAGAGCAGCAAGATCGAGAGGGAAATAGGCGGGGGCGACCTCACCATGTCATGTACGAACCGGCACAATTGTCATTTTTTTCAACAACGTGATTAGGCTCTAGAATGATGATGAACGTGGCTGCGATCTCGATTGTCTTCTGTGTTGCAAGAGAGATCACATATGAGGTGAGGGGATTCATGGCACTGCAAGTAGGAGGAAAGAGGCACATCTCACCATAGAGGGCGAGCTCCACACATGACTTGTACAAAGAAGAAACAACATCTCGCTGCCTTCTCCAATTGATAGTTCAATCCTCGAGATGAGGATCGCAGCGGCAATCGAACTCGCTGCATGGGGCTCCAATTTTGTGGAGAGAAGGGAGTGGGAGAATGAGGAGATGGGGGCGTCCATGGAAGATGAGGAGATGGAGGATGCGCATCGTGTTGCGGGGAGAGAAGAGGAGGCGCATGGCTGGTTTCAAGAGTCTTTCACTCATGTAATTAGAGAGTGCTAAATTTAGGAGAATAAAGAAGGATTCTAAAGGGAGTTAAGGAAGGGCATTTGCTGCGTTTTCTGCATGGAAGGAAAGGGAAGGAGGCGGCATCATCTAGACTAGATGGCAACCAGGGGTGATGTCCATTTGTTTTGCGTGATGGAGGGAGAGAGAGTGGAGAATATATGGCTGCTGTTATGTGCATGCATGTCATTGAAAAAGAATGGAGTTAAGGAGCACACATAAGTGACATTGGAAGAAAGGAATGAATGCACATATTTTTGCATGAGGAGAAAGAATTGGCGTGGCGTAGCAGCATGAGAAATGCATGTTCTTAATTCCTTTACTCATGGATTTGAGAGGAGATGGAATCCGATGGAGTGAAGTGGAAATTTAGGGAGAGAAGGGACCATTTGATTAAGGGGAGAACTAATGTAGTTGTCTCGCATGTAGGAAGCAAAGGGCCACCGATTGTTGAGAATAGAGTTGTGGCATTTCCACATGAAGGAGAGGTGGAGGGGCTGGTTTGGACTTTGTCCAAGATGTGGAGAGAATTTGGATGTGTTGACTAAACATGGATTCATTAGCAAAAAGAGAAGGAGTGCAGGTTGTCATAAACATAGATGAAAGCGTGGACTCCACCCATTTTAAGATTCATTTGTATCGAATAGATGAGAGATGAGAAAAGAATGGTCCAAAGAATTCATAACACGAAATAGAGTGAGAGATCATAGAAGAAAAAGAAAAAGAAGAGAAAGAGAGAATAGATCATGCTAGATTTTGTAGGATATCGACAAAAGAATTGATTGAGTTTTAGATATTGATCGATATTTGGAGAGGTGAAGATGGGATCAACTTTAGGCGTATTTTAAAAACATAAATTCATTTTTCAAACATAAACACTATGCAAAGGCATGAATGCAACAAACCATTAAATTGATTTGCAAAAATTTTAGAAACTCACATTTTACACTATCTAAATTATCAACAACTGAACTAAAGTTGTGAATTTTAGAAAATAATAAAATCATTTTACACTATTTAGTGTTGTCTAAGTCACATTCCAAAATAGGAATTTTGGGGTGTGACAACACTACCCCTTAACGGGAATCTCGTCCGAGATTCGCCGAAACTACACTCATTACAAAGAGCCAAATCACAAATTGACAATATAACAAAACAAGCAACTATGCAAGAGCACACTAACAATATAAGGGTCGTTATGCAAACACACTATCACATCCCTTAGCATCGTTACTAACGCAAAGAGTGCTCGGGGACAACAATTTCCTAAAGGCATTAGGGTAGAAACTTGACATTTTAAAACCATCATGGCTCTTGGAGAAGGTAGGGGCTTCGACAAAAAGTTTTGCTTTAGTAAATATCAAGGCGAAGGAAGACAAGATAAGTTTTTAGCAAAATAAGTTTATAAAATCGACCATTTCTAACTAGGCTTGCGTCCCTACGATAAAGCATTGAGTGATACCATTTGTAACACCCGGTTTTAAGAACAAAACCAGATATACACCATATGTGAGCCTTAAAAGTCAAATCTCACATATAGCCACAAATGAAAGGTAGTATCGAGTAAACAATGCTTAATATTTATAACGTATTTAAAATAAAAGACATAACCTTAGGTAGCAAACAACGGAAAGACGAATTTAATCTCCGGGTGTAGACTCCACTTTGGATCCAACCGACCGGTTGATCACAAGCCTAAACTCCTCCGAGGTGTGGGGGAATAGCAAGAGTGAGTTCATGACGAACTCAACAAGTATAACAAGTGTAATCCCATAACCACATGATCAATGTAACATAAATAATGTAGAGCATAAAACGGTAAACAATGAACATGTTAACAATCGAAAGTCATCATCTATGTAAGGATTCCAAGGCCGCTCGTGTCCTTGAGCAAGGCTAGTATACCGGTTTATTAAACTCTGCGAGAGGTGTACACTTTCACCACAAGTCGTGATTGCCCTTTTGCCCGAGGTGATCGGCCTCTTGACCCACTTCCAAGGTAGGTTGGCGGGGTCACTACGAAGCTTTTCACTAGTCATTCTAATAAGTAGCGGCCGCTAAGGTTTGAGATTGACCAAATAGATATAGATGCTCTCCTCCGAGAGTGGCACACACATGACCGCATGACCTAGCACACATCACGGCGGGACAAGAGCTATACCTCACTTGGCACCCCCTCTTGCCCTTTCGGTAAAGCTGCTAATGAACTAGAACAGATCAAGATCTTGGGCTAAGACAAGAGCCATGTAGTTCTCATGGTTGTACTTGTAAATCCGGAGGTTCTCTTACGAGATAAATTCTTAAGTTGCTAAAAGTCATCTTTAACGTTTGTTGCATAAACATTAATCAAGTTACATGATCATGATCATAGAAATCAAACTCAAGCTATACTTGCCTTTCGAAAGCTTGCCATCCAACTTTCCAACTCATCTCGTATCATCCGTGCATAGCTCCACTTCTAACGATAGCAACAACCATCACAAGCATTATAGAAAAAACCTAGAAGCAATACACCATTCATTATTTATAAAACTAGACAAAGATTTTAAAACATGTAGGGCTTGCAACTACGATCGTTGAGCGCAAAAACAACTAAAACAAGATGGTTTAAGAGATATGCAAAATCAATGTAGAGACTAGGAGGATTTGGCAAATGATAGGAATGGAATAAACATGATGGATATGGACTAACTTGGAAGATTTATACAACACAAGGATCTATTGATGAATTATTGTTGATGACTAAGGATATGTGAAGAGGACACATGGAACATATTTTGACAAGTGGCTGTGCTAAGGTGTAAAACACCAGTCTGCTGCCAAAATGTGCATGTTGGCGAACAACTAGAAATAGGATCACAAGGAGCAGAGAATAGCAGCTCCAATTGGAAATCCAGTTTGTGGGGCTGTTCTGGACTTCATGTAGTATGTTATAGCAAAAGTTCATGGTAGTTTGACTATCCGTTGGCCGGGAAACGTGAATACAAAACGGGTGGCATTGCTGATTTCTGGACAGCAGGAATAGAAGATACTACGGCATTGTTATCTCGGTCATTGTGGCACTTGTGATCAATCCAACTTGCAAAGACATGTGCAAATATATTAGGTACGATACTGTTGAATGGTTTGAGTATTCGGATAGTGGATTAGCGGGGAACGTCAATGCCATTCAGACCTGTAAGTTGACTGGACAGCAGGAACAACAAGCACGAAGATGATGATATCTCTGGAATATGAACTCGTATGGACAAGATATTTTACAGTGATGTGCACAAGGATATAAAACATATTGTGGTTAAAGGGCTTGACCACCGGATTGGCGAAACACTGGGAACACGCAAGCCAATCGGCATCAGCACTGCTGCAAGAAAGCAGAGGCCACAAGCACAAGAACGATTATATCTCTTTTGTCTTGGATCATTTTGCCAAACTGTTTTGCAGGGACATGTGCAACTTAAATAAATACATTGTGGTTGAAGGGTTTGATGACTATAGGTCTGGATCAATGGGAACATCAATGCCAACCGGTAGCATTGCTGCTGTCCGCAATGGACGAGACATGATTGTTAGGAAACTTTGCCGGAATTTGACCATGCGTATGTCATGGCACGTGTTCTACAGCGAGTAACATGTAAACAAGATGGAGATCATGATGGGGTCCTCACATCATCATTGGCAGCAGTTGGAGATGAAGGTGATGCCAACCGGAATCGATGATGATGATGTAATAGGGCTGCGATCAATGGGACAGCGTCAATTCCACTTTGGGTGATGATTACGCATGACATGAGAGACCAAGAGTGGATGAGAGTTGCAAGAGCAGCAAGATCGAGAGGGAAATAGGCGGGGGCGACCTCACCATGTCATGTACAGAACCGGCACAATTGTCATTTTTTTTTTTCAACAACGTGATTAGGCTCCGAGAATGATGATGAACGTGGCTGCGATCTCGATTGTCTTCTGTGTTGCAAGAGAGATCACATATGAGGTGAGGGGATTCATGGCACCGCAAAGTAGGAGGAAAGAGGCACATCTCACCATAGAGGGCGAGCTCCACACATGACTTGTACAAAGAAGAAACAACATCTGCTGCCTTCTCCAATTGATAGTTCAATCCTCGAGATGAGGATCGCGCGGCAATCGAACTCTTCTGCCGCATGGGGCTCCAATTTTGTGGAGAGAAGGGAGTGGGAGAATGAGGAGATGGGGGCGTCCATGGAAGATGAGGAGATGGAGGATGCGCATCTGTGTTGCAGGGAGAGAGGAGGAGGCGCATGGCTGGTTTCAAGAGTCTTTCACTCATGTAATTAGAGAGTGCTAAATATAGGAGAATAAAGAAGGATTCTAAAGGGAGTTAAGGAAGGGCATTTGCTGCGTTTTTCGCATGGAAGGAAAGGGAAGGAGGCGGCATCATCTAGACTAGATGGCGACCGGGGTGATGTCCATTTGTTGTGCGTGATGGAGGGAGAGAGAGTGGAGAATATATGGCTGCTGTTATGTGCATGCATGTCATTGAAAAAGAATGGAGTGAAGGAGCACACATAAGTGAGATTGGAAGAAAGGAATGAATGCACATATTTTTGCATGAGGAGAAAGAATTGGCGTGGCGTAGCGGCATGAGAAATGCATGTTCTTAATTCCTTTACTCATGGATTTGAGAGGAGATGGAATCCGATGGAGTGAAGTGGAAATTTAGGGAGAGAAGGGACCATTTGATTAAGGGGAGAACTAATGTAGTTGTCTCGCATGTAGGAAGCAAAGGGCCACCGATTTGTTGAGAATAGAGTTGTGGCATTTCCACATGAAGGAGAGGTGGAGGGGCTGGTTTGGACTTTGTCCAAGATGTGGAGAGAATTTGGATGTGTTGACTAAACATGGATTCATTAGCAAAAAGAGAAGGAGTGCAGGTTGTCATAAACATAGATGAAAGCGTGGACTCCACCCATTTTAAGATTCATTTGTATACGAATAGATGAGAGATGAGAAAAGAATGGTCCAAAGAATTCATAACACGAAATAGAGTGAGAGATCATAGAAGAAAAAGAAAAAGAAGAGAAAGAGAGAATAGATCATGCTAGATTTTGTAGGATATCGACAAAAGAATTGATTGAGTTTTAGATATTGATCGATATTTGGAGAGGTGAAGATGGGATCAACTTTAGGCGTATTTTAAAAACATAAATTCATTTTTCAAACATAAACACTATGCAAAGGCATGAATGCAACAAACCATTAAATTGATTTGCAAAAATTTTAGAAACTCACATTTTACACTATCTAAATTATCAACAACTGAACTAAAGTTGTGAATTTTAGAAAATAATAAAATCATTTTACACTATTTAGTGTTGTCTAAGTCACATTCCAAAATAGGAATTTTGGGGTGTGACAGTGGAGAGGCTAGAGGTGTCAAAATGCCTTAACCATGGCGTACAGGCATGCTTGACTCAGTGCCAGGAGCCATAGGATGCGTTGGAACTGACCGTGCGGCAGCATGGTCGTGTGTGCAAATATGGCAGTTCTGGAGCCGTGGAGCCAAGGTTAAGGGCCGTTCTGGCTCTCGAGCGATGGCAAACACTATGGTAGAGAGGCCAGAGGTGTCAAAATGCCTTAACAATGGTGTATGGGCATGCTTGACTCAGTGCCGAGAGCCATAGGATGCGTTGGAACCGACCGTGCGGCAGCATGGTCGTGTGTGCAAATATGGCAGTTTTGCAGCCGTGGAGCTGTGGTTAAGGGCCCTTCAGGCTCTCGGGTGATGAAAAACTCTATGGTGGAGAGGTGAGAGGCATCAAAATGGCTTAACCATGGCGTACGGGCGTGCTTCACCCGGTGCCGAGAGCCGTAGGATGCACAGGATCCGGTTGTGCGGCAGCACAGTCATGTGTGCAATTATGGATGTTCTGGAGTCGTGGAGCTATAGTTAAGGGCCGTTCGGGCTCTCGGGTGATGACAAACATTGTGGTGGTGAGGCCAGAGGCGACAAAATGCCTTAACCATGGCATACGGTCATGCTTGACCTAGTGTTAAGAGCTGTAGGACACGCACGAACTGGCTGTGCGGTAGCAGAGTCGTGTGTGCAAATATGGCAGTTCTAGAGCTGTGGAGCCATGGTTAAGGGCCATTCGGGTTCTCAGGCGGTAATAAACGTTGTGGTGGAGAGGCCAAAGGTGTTAAAACGCCTTAACCATGGTGCATGGGCGTGCTTGACTTGGTGCGAGGAGCCGTAGGACGCATAGGAACCGGCCGTGCGGCGGCAAAAGTCGTGTGTGCAAATATGGCGGTTCGGAGCCGTGGAGCCGAGGTTAAGGGCCGTTCGGGCTCTCGAGCGACGACAAACGCTATGGTAGAGAGGCCAGAGGTGTCAAAATGCCTTAACCATGGCGTACGGGCTTGCTTGACTCAGTGCCGGGAGCCATAGGATGCGTTGGAACCGACCATGCGGCAGCATGGTCTTGTGTGCAAATGTGGCAGTTTTACTGCCGTGGAGCCATGGTTAAGGGCCCTTCAGGCTCTCGGGTGATGGAAAACTCTATGGTGGAGAGGTGAGAGGCATCAAAATGGCTTAACCATGGTGTACGGGTGTGCTTGAACCGGTGCCAAGAGCCGTAGGATGCACAGGATCCGGCCGTGCGCCAGCACAGTCGTGTGTGCAATTATGGATGTTCTGGAGTCGTGGAGCTATAGTTAAGGGCCGTTCGGGCTCTCGGGTGATGACAAACATTGTGGTGGTGGGGCCAGAGGTGTCAAAACGCCTTAACCATGGCATACGGTCGTGCTTGACCTAGTGTCGAGAGCTGTAGGACACGTAGAAACCGGCTGTGCGGTAGCATAGTAGTGTGTGCAAATATGGCAGTTCTAGAGCGGTGGAGCCATGGTTAAGGGCCATTTGGGTTCTTGGGCGGCAACAAATGCTGTGGTCGAGAGGCCAGCGGTGTCAAAATGCCTTAACCATAGTGCATGGGTGTGCTTGACTTGGTGCGAGGAGCCATAGGATGCGTTGGAACCGGCCGTGCGCGGCAAAGTCGTGTGTGCAAATATGGCGGTTCCGGAGCCGTGGAGCCGAGGTTAAGTCTTTGTTCGGGCTCTCGAGTGACGGCAAACGCTATGGTAGAGAGGGCGGAGGTGTCAAAATGCCTTAACCATGGCGTACGGGCATGCTTGACTCGGAAGGCCGGGAGCCATAAAATGCGTTGGAACCGGCCGTGCGGCATGGTCGAGTGTGCAAATATGGTAGTTTTGGAGCCGTGGAGGCATGGTTAAGGGCCCTTCAGGCTCTTAGGTGATGGAAAACTCTATGGTGGAGAGGTGAGAGGCATCAAAATGGCTTAACCATGGCGTACGGGCGTGCTTGACCGGTGCCGAGAGCCATAGGATGCACGGGATCCGGCCGTGCGGCGGCACGGTCGTGTGTGAAATTATGGATGTTCTAGAGTCGTGGAGCTATAGTTAAGGGCCGTTCAGGCTCTTGGGTGATGACAAACATTGTGGTGGTGAGGCCAGAGGCATCAAAACGCCTTAACCATGGCATACGGTCATGCTTGACCTAGTGTCAAGAGCTGTAGGACAAGCACGAACCGGCTATGCGGTAGCATATTCGTGTGTGCAAATATGGCAGTTCTAGAGCTGTGGAGCCATGGTTAAGGGCCATTCAGGTTCTCAGGCGGCAACAAACGCTATGGTGGAGAGGCTAAAGGTGTCAAAATGCCTTAACCATGGCGTACGGGCATGCTTGACTCAGTGCCAGGAGCCATAGGATGCGTTAGGAACCGGCCGTGCGGCATGGTCATGTGTGCAAATATGGCGGTTCTGGAGCCGTGGAGCCAAGGTTAAGGGCCGTTCGGGCTCTCGAGCGATGGCAAACACTATGGTAGAGAGGCCGAGAGGTGTCAAAATGCCTTAACCATGGCGTACGGGCATGCTTGACTCGGTCTTGCCGAGAGCCATAGGATGCGTTGGAACCGACCGTGCGGCGGCATGGTCGTGTGTGCAAATATGGCGGTTTTTGCGGCCGTGGAGCTGTGGTTAAGGGCCCTTCAGGCTCTCGGGTGATGAAAAGCTCTATGGTGGAGTGGTGAGAGGCATCAAAATGGCTTAACCATGGCGTACGGGCGTGCATGACCCGGTGCCGAGAGCCGTAGGATGCACAGGATCCGGCTGTGCGGCAGCACAGTCGCGTGTGCAATTATGGATGTTCTGGAGTCGTGGAGCTATAGTTAAGGGCCATTCGGGCTCTCGGGTAATGACAAATATTGTGGTGGTGAGGCCAGAGGCGTTAAAATGCCTTAACCATGGCATACGGTCGTGCTTGACCTAGTGTCGAGAGCTATAGGACATGCAGGAACTGGCTGTGCGGTAGCATAGTCGTGTGTGCAAATATGGCAGTTCTAGAGCTGTGGAGCCATGGTTAAGGGCCATTCGAGTTCTCGGGCGGTAATAAACGCTGTGGTGGAGAGGCCAAAGGTGTTAAAACGCCTTAACCAAGGTGCGTGGGCGTGCTTGACTTGGTGCGAGGAGCCGTAGGACGCATCGGAACCGGCCGTGCGGCAGCAAAGTCGTGTGTGCAAATATGGCGGTTACGGAGCCGTGGAGACGAGGTTAAGGGCCGTTCGGGCTCTCGAGCGACGACAAACGCTATGGTAGAGAGGCCGGAGGTGTCAAAATGCCTTAACCATGGCGTACGGGCTTGCTTGACTCGGTCGGGAGCCATAGGACGCGTTGGAACCGACCATGCGGCGGCATGGTCGTGTGTGCAAATGTGGCGGTTTACCGCCGTGGAGCCATGGTTAAGGGCCCTTCAGGCTCTCGGGTGATGGAAAACTCTTATGGTGGAGAGGTGAGAGGTATCAAAATGGCTTAACCATGGCGTACAGGTGTGCTTGAACCGGTGCCGAGAGCCATAGGATGCACAGGATCCGGCCGTGCGCCAGCACAGTCGTGTGTGCAATTATGGATGTTCTGGAGTCGTGGAGCTATAGTTAAGGGCCGTTCGGGCTCTCGGGTGATGTCAAACATTGTGGTGGTGGGGCCAGATGTGTCAAAATGCCTTAACCATGGCATACGGTCATGCTTGACCTAGTGTCGAGAGCTGTAGGACACGTAGGAACCGGCTGTGCGGTAGCATAGTCGTGTGTGCAAATATGGCAGTTCTAGAGCGGTGGAGCCATGGTTAAGGGCCATTCGGGTTCTTGGGCGGCAACAAATGCTGTGGTCAAGAGGCCAGCGGTGTCAAAACGCCTTAACCATAGTGCATGGGCGTGCTTGACTTGGTGCGAGGAGCCGTAGGATGCGCGAGGAACCGGCCGTGCGGCGGCAAAGTCGTGTGTGCAAATATGGCGGTTCGGAGCCGTGGAGCCGAGGTTAAGTGTCGTTCGGGCTCTCGAGTGATGGCAAATGCTATGGTAGAAAGGCCGGAGGTTTTCAAAATGCCTTAACCATGGCGTACGGGCATGCTTGACTCGAGCCGGAGCCACAAAATGCGTTGGAACCGGCCGTGCGGCGGCAGATGGTCGAGTGTGCAAATATCCCGGTTTTGGAGCCGTGGAGGCATGGTTAAGGGCCCTTCGGGCTCTTAGGTGATGGAAAACTCTATGGTGGAGAGGTGAGAGGCATCAAAATGGCTTAACCATGGCGTACGGGCGTGCTTGACACGGTGCCGAGAGCCATAGGATGCACGGGGATCCGACCGTGCGGCAAGCACGTCGTGTGTGCAATTATGGATGTTCGGAGTCGTGGAGCTATAGTTAAGGGCCGTTCGGGCTCTCGGTGATGACAAACATTGTGGTGGTGAGGCCGGAGGCATCAAAATGCCTTAACCATGGCATACGGTCATGCTTGACCTAGTGTCAAGAGGTCAGGACACGCACGAACCGGCAGGCGTGCGGTAGCATATTCGTGTGTGCAAATATGGCGGTTCTAGAGCTGTGGAGCCATGGTCAAGGGCCATTCGGGTTCTCGAGGCGGCAACAAACGCTGTGGTGGAGAGGCTAGAGGTGTCAAAATGCCTTAACCATGCCGTACGGACATGCTTGACTCGGTGCCGGGAGCCATCGGATGCGTTGAACCGGCCGTGCGGCGGCATGGTCGTGTGTGCAAATATGGAAGTTCGGAGCCGCGGAGCCAAGGTTAAGGGCCATTCGGGCTCTCGGCGATGGCAAACGCTATGGTAGAGAGGCCGGAGGTGTCAAAATGCCTTAACCATGGCATACGGGCATGCTTGACTCGGTCGAGAGCCATAGGATGCGTTGGAACCGGCCGTGCGGCGGCATGGTCGTGTGTGCAAATATGGCGGTTTGCGGCCGTGGAGCGTGGTTAAGGGCCCTTCGGGCTCTCGGGTGATGAAAAACTCTATGGTGGAGAGGTGAGAGGCATCAAAATGGCTTAACCATGGCGTACGGGCATGCTTGACCCGGTGCCGAGAGCCGTAGGATGCTTGGATCCGGCGTGCGGCGGCACGGTCGTGTGTGCAATTATGGATGTTCGGAGTCGTGGAGCTATAGTTAAGGGCCGTTCGGGCTCTCGTGTGATGACAAATATTGTGGTGGTGAGGCCAGAGGCGTCAAAACGCCTAAACCATGGCATACGGTCGTGCTTGACCTAGTGTCGAGAGCTATAGGACATGCGAGGGGGCGTGAGGTAGCATAGTCGTGTGTGCAAATATGGCGGTTCTAGAGCTGTGGAGCCATGGTTAAGGGCCATTCGGGTTCTCGGGCGGTAATAAACACCGTGGTGGAGAGGCCAAAGGTGTTATAATGCCTTAACCATGGTGCATGGGTGTGCTTGACTTGGTGCGAGGAGCCGTAGGACGCGCAGGAACCGGCCGTGCGGCAGCAAAGTCGTGTGTGCAAATATGGCAGTTCTGGAGACGTGGAGCCGAGGTTAAGGGCCATTCAGGCTCTCGAGTGACAACAAACGCTATGGTATAGAGGCCAGAGGTGTCAAAATGCCTTAACCATGGCGTACGGGCTTGCTTGACTCAGAGCCGGGAGCCATAAAATGCGTTGGAACCGAGTGTGCGGCAGCATGGTCGAGTGTGCAAATATGGCAGTTTTGGAGCCGTGGAGGCATGGTTAAGGGCCCTTCGGGCTCTCGGGTGATGGAAAACTCTATGGTGGAGAGGTGAGAGGCATCAAAATGGCTTAACCATGGCGTACGGGCGTGCTTGACCCGGTGCCGAGAGCCATAGGATGCACGGGATCCGATCGTGTGGCAGCACGGTCGTGTGTGCAATTATGGATGTTACGGAGTCGTGGAGCTGTAGTTAAGGGCATTCGGGCTCTCGGGTGATGACAAACATTGTGGTTGTGAGGCCGGAGGCATCAAAATGCCTTAACCATGGCATACGGTCATGCTTGACCTAGTGTCAAGAGCTGTAGGACACGCACGAACCGGCTGTGCGGTAGCATATTCGTGTGTGCAAATATGGCAGTTCTAGAGCTGTGGAGCCATGGTTAAGGGCCATTCAGGTTCTTAGGCGGCAACAAACTCTGTGGTGGAGAGGCTAGAGGTTTCAAAATGCCTTAACCATGCCGTACGGACATGCTTGACTCAGTGCCATGAGCCATAGGATGCGTTGGAACTGACCGTGCGGCAGCATGGTCGTGTGTGCAAATATGGCAGTTTTGCGGCCGTGGAGCTGTGGTTAAGGGCCCTTCAGGCTCTCGAGCGATGGCAAACTCTATGGTGGAGAGGTGAGAGGCATCAAAATGGCTTAACCATGGCGTACGGGCATGCTTGACCCGGTGCCGAGAGCCGTAGGATGCACTGGATCCGGTGTGCGGCAGCACAGTCGTGTGTGCAATTATGGATGTTCGGAGTCGTGGAGCTATAGTTAAGGGCCGTTCGGGCTCTCGGGTGATAACAAATATTGTGGTGGTGAGGCCAGAGGTGTCAAAACGCCTTAACCATGGCATACGGTCGTGCTTGACCTAGTGTCGAGAGCTATAGGACATGCGAGAACCGGGCGTGCGGTAGCATAGTCGTGTGTGCAAATATGGCAGTTCTAGAGCTGTGGAGCCATGGTTAAGGGCCATTCGGGTTCTCGGGCGGTAATAAACGCTGTGGTGGAGAGGCCAAAGGTGTTAAAACTCCTTAACCATGGTGCATGGGCGTGCTTGACTTGGTGCGAGGAGCCGTAGGACGCATAGGAACCGGCCGTGCGCGGCAAAGTCGTGTGTGCAAATATGGCAGTTCTGGAGCCGTGGAGCCGAGGTTAAGGGCCGTTCAGGCTCCCGAGCGATGACAAACGCTATGGTAGAGAGGCCAGAGGTGTCAAAATGCCTTAACCATGGCGTACGAGCTTGCTTGACTCAGTGCCGGGAGCCATAGGACGCGTTGGAACCGACCATGCAGCAGCATGGTCATGTGTGCAAATGTGGCAGTTTTACTGCAGTGGAGCCATGGTTAAGGGCCCTTCAGGCTCTCGGGTGATGGAAAACTCTATGGTGGAGAGGTGAGAGGCATCAAAATGGCTTAACCATGGCGTACGGGTGTGCTTGAACCGGTGCCGAGAGCCGTAGGATGCACGGGATCCGGCCGTGCGCCGGCACAAGTCGTGTGTGCAATTATGGATGTTACGGAGTCGTGGAGCTATAGTTAAGGGCCGTTCGGGCTCTCGGGTGATGACAAACATTGTGGTGGTGGGGCCGAGGTGTCAAAATGCCTTAACCATGGCATACGGTCGTGCTTGACCTAGTGTCGAGAGCATGTAGGACACGTAGGAACCGGGCATTTGTGCGGTAGCATAGTTGTGTGTGCAAATATGGCAGTTCTAGAGCGGTGGAGCCATGGTTAAGGGCCATTCGGGTTCTTGGGCTGCAACAAATGCTGTGGTCGAGAGGCCAGCGGTGTCAAAACGCCTTAACCATAGTGCATGGGCGTGCTTGACTTGGTGCGAGGAGCCGTAGGATGCGCGAGGAACCGGCCGTGCGGCGGCAAAGTCGTGTGTGCAAATATGGCGGTTCGGAGCCGTGGAGCCGAGGTTAAGTGCCGTTCGGGCTCTCGAGTGACGGCAAACGCTATGGTAGAGAGGCCGGAGGTGTCAAAATGCCTTAACCATGGCGTACGGGCATGCTTGACTCGAGCCGGTAGCCATAAAATGCGTTGGAACCGACCGTGCGGCGGCATGGTCGAGTGTGCAAATATGGCGGTTTTGGAGCCGTGGAGGCATGGTTAAGGGCCCCTCGGGCTCTCGGGTGATGGAAAACTCTATGGTGGAGAGGTGAGAGGCATCAAAATGGCTTAACCATGGCGTACGGGCGTGCTTGACCCGGTGCGAGAGCCATAGGATGCACGGGATCCGGCCGTGCGGCGGCACACGGTCGTGTGTGCAATTATGGATGTTCGGAGTCGTGGAGCTATAGTTAAGGGCCGTTCGGGCTCTCGGGTGATGACAAACATTGTGGTGGTGAGGCCGGAGGCATCAAAACGCCTTAACCATGGCATACGTTCATGCTTGACCTAGTGTCAAGAGCCGTAGGACAAGCACGAACCGGGCGTGCGGTAGCATATTCGTGTGTGCAAATATGGCGGTTCTAGAGCTGTGGAGCCATGGTTAAGGGCCATTCGGGTTCTCGGCGGCAACAAACACTTTGTGGTGGAGAGGCTAGAGGTGTCAAAATGCCTTAACCATGGTGTACGGGCATGCTTGACTCAGTGCCAAGAGCCATAGGATGCGTTGGAACCGACCGTGCGGCAGCATCGTCGTGTGTGCAAATATGGCAGTTTTGCAGCCGTGGAGCTGTGGTTAAGGGCCCTTTAGGCTCTCGGGTGATAACAACTCTATGGTGGAGAGGTGAGAGGCATCAAAATGGCTTAACCATGGCGTACGGGCATGCTTGACCCGGTGCCGAGAGCCGTAGGATGCCGGATTTGGATCCGGGCGTGCGGGCGGCACGTCGTGTGTGCAATTATGGATGTTCTGGAGTCGTGGAGCTATAGTTAAGGGCCGTTCGGGCTCTCGGGTGATAACAAATATTGTGGTGGTGAGGCCAGAGGTGTCAAAACGCCTTAACCATGGCATACGGTCGTGCTTGACCTAGTGTCGAGAGCTATAGGACATGCGGAAGCGGGCCGTGCGTAGCATAGTCGTGTGTGCAAATATGGCGGTTCTAGAGCCGTGGAGCCATGGTTAAGGGCCATTCGGGTTCTCGGGCGGTAATAAACGCTGTGGTGGAGAGGCCAAAGGTGTTAAAACTCCTTAACCATGGTGCATGGGCGTGCTTGACTTGGTGCGAGGAGCCGTAGGACGCATAGGAACCGCCGTGCGACGGCAAAGAAAGTCGTGTGTGCAAATATGGCGGTTCGGAGCCGTGGAGCCGAGGTTAAGGGACGTTCGGGCTCCCGAGCGATGACAAACGCTATGGTAGAGAGGCCGAGAGGTGTCAAAATGCCTTAACCATGGCGTACGAGCTTGCTTGACTCGGTCTGGGGGAGCCATAGGACGCGTTGGAACCGACCATGCAGCGGCATGGTCATGTGTGCAAATATGGCAGTTCTAGAGCGGTGGAGCCATGGTTAAGGGCCCTTCAGGCTCTCGGGTGATGGAAAACTCTATGGTGGAGAGGTGAGAGGCATCAAAATGGCTTAACCATGGCGTACGGGTGTGCTTGAACCGGTGCCGAGAGCCGTAGGATGCACAGGATCCGGCCGTGCGCCGGCAAAGAGTCGTGTGTGCAATTATGGATGTTCGAGTCGTGGAGCTATAGTTAAGGGCCGTTCGGGCTCTCGGGTGATGACAAACATTGTGGTGGTGGGGCCGAGAGGTGTCAAAATGCCTTAACCATGGCATACGGTCGTGCTTGACCTAGTGTCGAGAGTTTGTAGGACACGTAGGAACGCCGTGCGGTAGCATAGTTGTGTGTGCAAATATGGCGGTTCTAGAGCGGTGGAGCCATGGTTAAGGGCCATTCGGGTTCTTGGGCTGCAACAAATGCTGTGGTCGAGAGGCCGGCGGTGTCAAAACGCCTTAACCATAGTGCATGGGCGTGCTTGACTTGGTGCGAGGAGCCGTAGGATGCGCAGGAACCGGCCGTGCGCGGCAAAGAAAAGTCGTGTGTGCAAATATGGCGGTTCGGAGCCGTGGAGCCGAGGTTAAGTGCCGTTCGGGCTCTCGAGTGACGGCAAACGCTATGGTAGAGAGGCGAGAGGTGTCAAAATGCCTTAACCATGGCGTATGGCATGCTTGACTCGAGCGGTAGCCATAAAATGCGTTGGAACCGACCGTGCGGCAGCATGGTCGAGTGTGCAAATATGGCAGTTTTGGAGCCGTGGAGGCATGGTTAAGGGCCCTCGGGCTCTCGGGTGATGGAAAACTCTATGGTGGAGAGGTGAGAGGCATCAAAATGGCTTAACCATGGCGTACGGGCGTGCTTGACCGGTGCCGAGAGCCATAGGATGCACGGGATCCGGACCGTGCGGCGGCACGGTCGTGTGTGCAATTATGGATGTTCGGAGTCGTGGAGCTATAGTTAAGGGCCGTTCGGGCTCTCGGGTGATGACAAACATTGTGGTGGTGAGGCCGGAGGCATCAAAACGCCTTAACCATGGCATACGTTCATGCTTGACCTAGTGTCAAGAGTAGGACAAGCACGAACCGGCGTGCGGTAGCATATTCGTGTGTGCAAATATGGCAGTTCTAGAGTTTGTGGAGCCATGGTTAAGGGCCATTCGGGTTCTCGAGCGGCAACAAACACTTTGTGGTGGAGAGGCTAGAGGTGTCAAAATGCCTTAACCATGGTGTACGGGCATGCTTGACTCGGTGCCGGGAGCCATAGGATGCGTTGGAAGCGACCGTTCGGCGGCATGGTCGTGTGTGCAAATATGGCGGTTCGGGAGCCGTGGAGCCAAGGTTAAGGGCTGTTCGGGCTCTCGAGCGATGGAAAATGCTATGGTAGAGAGGCCGAGGTGTCAAAATGCCTTAACCATGGCGTACGGGCATGCTTGACTCGGTCCGAGAGCCATAGGATGCGTTGGAACCGACCGTGCGGCGGCATGGTCGTGTGTGCAAATATTGGGCCCTTCGGGCTCTCGGGTGATGAAAAACTCTATGGTGGAGAGGTGAGAGGCATCAAAATGGCTTAACCATGGCGTACGGGCATGCTTGACCCGGTCCGAGAGCCGTAGGATGCACGGGGATTCGGGCCGTGCGGCGGCACGGTCGTGTGTGCAATTATGGATGTTCCGGGGTCGTGGAGCTATAGTTAAGGGCCGTTCGGGCTCTCGGGTGATGACAAATATTGTGGTGGTGAGGCCGGGCGTCAAAATGCCTTAACCATGGCATACGGTCGTGCTTGACCTAGTGTCGAGAGCTATAGGACATGCGAGGCGGGCCGTGCGGTAGCATAGTCGTGTGTGCAAATATGGCGGTTCTAGAGCTGTGGAGCCATGGTTAAGGGCCATTCGGGTTCTCGAGTGGTAATCAATGCTTTGTGGTGGAGAGGCCAAAGGTGTTAAAATGCCTTAACCATGGTGCATGGGCGTGCTTGACTTGGTGCGAGGAGCCGTAGGACGCATAGGAACCGTCCGTGCGGCGGCAAAGTCGTGTGTGCAAATATGGCGGTTCGGGAGCCGTGAGCCGAGGTTAAGGGCCGTTCGGGCTCTCGAGCGATGACAAACGCTATGGTAGAGAGGCCAGAGGTGTCAAAATGCCTTAACCATGGCGTACGGGCTTGCTTGACTCGGTCGGAGCCATAGGAAGCGTTGGAATCGACCATGCGGCGGCATGGTCGTGTGTGCAAATGTGGCGTTTTTTGCGCCGTGGAGCCATGGTTAAGGGCATTTCGGGCTCTCGGGTGATGGAAAACTCTATGGTGGAGAGGTGAGAGGCATCAAAATGGCTTAACCATGGCGTACGGGTGTGCTTGAACCGGTGCCGAGAGCCGTAGGATGCACGGGATCCGGCCGTGCGCCGGCACAGTCGTGTGTGCAATTATGGATGTTCGGAGTCGTGGAGCTATAGTTAAGGGCCGTTCGGGCTCTCGGGTGATGACAAACATTGTGGTGGTGGGGCCAAAGGTGTCAAAACGCCTTAACCATGGCATACGGTCGTGCTTGACCTAGTGTCGAGAGCTGTAGGACACGTAGGAACCGGCTGTGCGGTAGCATAGTCGTGTGTGCAAATATGGCAGTTCTAGAGCGGTGGAGCCATGGTTAAGGGCCATTCGGGTTCTCGAGTGGCAACAAACGCTATGGTAGAGAGGCCAGAGGTGTCAAAATGCCTTAACCATGGCGTACAGGCATGCTTGACTCAGAGCCGGGAGCCATAAAATGCGTTGGAACCGACCGTGCGGCAGCATGGTCGAGTGTGCAAATATGGCAGTTCTGGAGCCGTGGAGCCAAGGTTAAGGGCCGTTCAGGCTCTCGAGCGATGGCAAACGCTATGGTAGAGAGGCCAGAGGTGTCAAAATGCCTTAACCATGGCGTACGGGCATGCTTGACTCAGTGCCGAGAGCCATAGGATGCGTTGGAACCGACCGTGCGGCAGCATGGTCGTGTGTGCAAATATGGTAGTTTTGCAGCCATGGAGCGTGGTTAAGGGCCCTTCGGGCTCTCGGGTGATGAAAAACTCTATGGTGGAGAGGTGAGAGGCATCAAAATGGCTTAACCATGGCGTACGGGCGTGCTTGACCCGGTGCCGAGAGCCGTAGGATGCACAGGATCCGGCTGTGCGGCAGCACAGTCGTGTGTGCAATTATGGATGTTCTAGAGTCGTGGAGCTATAGTTAAGGGTGAAAGCTCCGGTTTGGTTTTGGTAATTAATGACACTCAACGTTGCTAATGCTTTACTCTAAGTGTGGTTAGACACATAGCAACGTGACGATGGATGATGGAGCATGGTGATCACGGTGACGAACATGGTGGACATGTGAAGTGATCAAGCTCCGTGATGAATGGAAACGCCCGTGGAGATCAAGGCGAAGGTATACTTGATAGGGCTTTCCGGTTTAGTGGTCAAGACACTTAGTGAGTGTGACCACATTTAGGATCGATAACCGACTATCAAGAGGGGTTTCCTCGGTTCATTCGCGGTCCTAAGTGCCTCTAGTTGTGACTTTGCATGATGCATGAGAGGCTAACTAGAGAGCTAACACTTGTCGACGTGATCTTGAGAAGATACGCTAACTCCGGTGCTTGAGAAGTGACCTACTCGTGGAGTTAGCACCTTGGACAAGTGGTTTGGAGATTGGATCGGCGACGGTGCGACATCGAAGATCATACAAGAAGGTGACAAGCCACGGGGGCGCGACGCGGCGCCGGACGCATGGTTCAGGGGGCCGGGCCGGACGCGTCCGGCGCATTGTGAAGTCGGTACATGATGGGTGGCCGGGCACGGCGTGCGCGCCGGACGAAGATGATGGCGGATGCGTCCGGCGGTGGCCGGACGCGCACGGGAACTTTCTGGCTCCGCATGCTCGCGCGTGGCTCGCCCGTCGGACGCACGCCGGACGCTCGCGCCGGACGCCGGTGGATCACTATTCATCGTCCGACGCTTGGTGACGTGGCAACTTTAAATTCCAACGGTCGGCTGGCCGTGGCGCGCTGAAGAGCGCCGGACGCGTCCGGCGGGCAGCGGCGGACGCGTTCGGCGCGTTCTGGAGTTTCAGCCCAAGGGCAACGGCTCTATTTCGACCTTGGGTCTATAAATAGAGGGTTGGCCAGCTTGAGGAGGCTCTCTTGGCCATTTTCACATACTTGTGCATCCTTTGAGCTAGAGAGACACTCCCCCACTCATCTCTTTGATTCCTTTGCTAATCTTGAGAGATTTGAGTGAGAACAAGTGATTTGCATTGAGAGTTGCATCTAGAGGCACTTGTTCTTCGAGTGGGCTACGGATTCTTGTTACTCTTCGGTGATTCCCGTCACCGTAGACGGTTTGGAGTAGCGGGTGGTGGTTGAGCTCGACTTGGTGATTGTTCGAGGCCACACAGGGTTCTTGTGAGGGGTTCTTGATCCTTCCCCGCGGGAGTTCGCGAAAGGATACTCTAGTGGATTGCTCGTGGCTTGTGGATCCTTGTCTTGTGTGGAGATTGCGGCTCCCCATTGGGGTCTTTGGCACCGAGCCAATTGAGCGGGCAACTCACCAAGCAAGTGCATCGCCACAACGAGGACTAGCTTGCCGGGAAGCAAGTGAACCTCGGTAAAAATCATTGTGTTGATTGGTGATTGCCGAGGCTTCGACCTCCATTGTGATTGTGCTTGAGCGTCTCTAGGTGATTGGCTATCTTCTACTCTTCGCGGAGGTATAATCTTCCATCCTCTCTTTACTTACCGCTTAGTAGAATTGCTTGTTGTGGTCGGTCGGGAACCACTCTTGTGTAGCTTAAATCCCGTGGGTAGAATTGCTTGGTTGGTTTCGGTGAACCGACATTGTGTAGCTTGATCACCGTTGTTGTGCGTGCAATTAAATTGAGTAGCCTTGCATGGTAGGACGGCTTGCATAGAGTAGTCGAAGCACTTGCTTTGCACATTTGCCGCCTAGCTATCTAATTGGGTTGTCTAGTTTTATTGCTAGAATTTTTATTAGGCTATTCACCCCCTCTAGCCATTGTGACCTTTCACGTGGTATCGGAGCCGGGCACCGTTTGTTTGAGTTGGATTAACATCCTACGGTGAAGCAATGGCATTGGTTATGCATATCAACAACACCAAGAAGGCACCATCATTTTGAGGTGATGACTATGCAAAATGGAAGCTCAAGATGAAGAGTCATCTCAAGTTAATCAACCTTGAGGTGTGGAAAGTGGTGGAAACAAAGTTTGAGCTTGTTGAGGGTGCGGTGCCAACACCGGCCGAAGAGAAGAAGCAACAAGCAAATGGCATTGCCGTGAGTGCTTTCCATGAGGCACTTGATGATAAAGCTTTTGAGCTCATCAAGAACCTTGAGGTGGCTCATGACATTTGGAAGAAGCTAGAAGAAGCTTATGAGGGCACCGAAAGTGTCAAGACCGCAAGAGCCTACATGTTGCAAGAGAAGTTTGCAAGCTTCTCAATGAAGGAGGATGAGAGTGTGCCGGAGATGTTCCATAGGCTCCAAGTCATCGTCAATGAGCTCAAGGGACTTGGGGAAGAAATCAAGGACTCTCAATTCTCCACCAAGTTCATGAGATGTCTTCCCAAGAGATTTGACATGTTGAAGACCGTCATGGTGAAGACAACCATGAAGGAGAAGCCAACTCCCAACCAAGTCCTTCAAGAGATTATGGCCGATGATGAGTTTAGAGAAGATCATGAGAAGGAAGAGTTGGTGAAGAAGAAAAAGAAGGAGAATGAGAAGAAGGATGATGATAAGAAGAGTGTGGCATTCAAGGCCACATCATCCAAGAGCAAGGGCAAGAAGAAGAAGGAAGAGTCTTCAAGTGAAGATGAGCCATGCTCTAGCTCAAGTGGGCAAGAAGAAGAAGTAAGTGAACAAATGGCACTCCTTGTGAAGAGAATGGGAAGCTCATGAAGAAGGGGTACCGGTCCAAGAGCAAGAGAAACTCATCCAAGTCTAGTGATCATCCCATGAAGTGCTTAGGTGCAATAGCAAGGATCATCTCATTGCCAAGTGCCCATATGCAAGTGATGATGAAGATGCCATGAGGAAGGAGAGGAAGAAGCAAGAGAAGAAGAAGGAGGAGAAAGACTCCTCCCATCACAAGAAGAAGGGTGAATCTCATGTGGCAACTTGGGAGAGTGATTCATCTTCCTCAAGTGATGATGATGATGATGATTCCAAGAAGAAGAAGAAGAAGGGGCACGCAAGCATTGCCATTCAAGAGAAGCTTTCTCTATTTGGTGCTCCATCGTCTTGCTTCATGGCCAAGGCCACTAAGGTAAAACCTTCACCCGATAGTGATGATGAGAGTGATGATGATGATGACACCACAAAAGAAGAACTATGGGTCATGCTTGAGGATTGCAAAGGTGCTTTCAATGACTCTAGGAAAGAATGTAGGGGCATGCGCAAGGATAAACAAAACCTTGAGCAAGAACTTATGGAGTTGAGGGCTTCTTATGAGAGTCTAAAGGTAGACCATAAGAAGCTAGAGATTGCTCACTCTAAGCTTGAAAAAGCTCATTCTTCTCTAGTTGAGAAGCAAGAGAAAGTGCAACCACAAGTGGTGAACATAGAAAAGAAAAATGTGTCCACATCATGTGATTCACTTGATGACTCATTTGTTGTTGCATCACTTGGCCCTTCATGCTCTTATGCCTCTACATCATCTAGTAGTGTTGGTCATGCATGTGATTCTACACTAGTAGTTGAGAATGAGTGTCTTAAGAAGGAAGTCAAGGAGCTCAATCACACCTTGGCTAAGGCTTATGGTGGTGAGGACCGCTTGCTTATGTGCTTGGGTAGCCAAAGAGCTTCTCTCTACAAAGAGGGATTGGGCTATACCCCCAAGAAGGGCAAGGCCGCTTTTGCTCCTCATAAGACTAGTTTTGTGAAGAACAATGGTAGCTATTGCAAGAGTTGCAAGCAAGTTGGTCATCTAGAGCATGCATGCAAGAACAAGAACACTAGTGCCTCCTCTTACAAGTTGAGTGCTTCACCCGATAGTGATGATGAGAGTGATGATGATGATGACACCACAAAAGAAGAACTATGGGTCATGCTTGAGGATTGCAAAGGTGCTTTCAATGACTCTAGGAAAGAATGTAGGGGCATGCGCAAGGATAAACAAAACCTTGAGCAAGAACTTATGGAGTTGAGGGCTTCTTATGAGAGTCTAAAGGTAGACCATAAGAAGCTAGAGATTGCTCACTCTAAGCTTGAAAAAGCTCATTCTTCTCTAGTTGAGAAGCAAGAGAAAGTGCAACCACAAGTGGTGAACATAGAAAAGAAAAATGTGTCCACATCATGTGATTCACTTGATGACTCATTTGTTGTTGCATCACTTGGCCCTTCATGCTCTTATGCCTCTACATCATCTAGTAGTGTTGGTCATGCATGTGATTCTACACTAGTAGTTGAGAATGAGTGTCTTAAGAAGGAAGTCAAGGAGCTCAATCACACCTTGGCTAAGGCTTATGGTGGTGAGGACCGCTTGCTTATGTGCTTGGGTAGCCAAAGAGCTTCTCTCTACAAAGAGGGATTGGGCTATACCCCCAAGAAGGGCAAGGCCGCTTTTGCTCCTCATAAGACTAGTTTTGTGAAGAACAATGGTAGCTATTGCAAGAGTTGCAAGCAAGTTGGTCATCTAGAGCATGCATGCAAGAACAAGAACACTAGTGCCTCCTCTTACAAGTTGAGTGCTTCTTACATGCTTGTTAAGAGTGAGAGTGGTGTGAGTGCTAGATTCATTGGTACACCATGGATGAGCTCAAAGAAGAAAGCTATTTGGGTGCCAAAGACTCTAGTGACTAACCTTCAAGGACCCAAGCAAAAATGGGTACCTAAAGCTTGATGTCTTCTTGTAGGTCAATTACAAAGCCGGAGGGAGGCATTGGGTGCTTGATAGTGGTGCATCAAATCATATGACCGGTGAAGATAGTATGTTCAAGTCACTTGACAAGAATGACAATGGTGGATTCAACTCCATCACATTTGGTGACAATAGCAAGGGTGATGTCATGGGGCTTGGAAAGGTTGCAATTTCCAATGACAAGGATCTCTCCAATGTGTTGCTAGTTGATACTTTGAACTTCAATCTTTTGTCGGTGGCACAATTATGTGATCTTGGCTACAAGTGCATATTTGATGACAAGCATGTTGAGGTAGTGAGCAAGGATCAAGCAAATATCATCTTCAAAGGATTTAGGCATGGAAGCTTGTACTTGGTTGATTTCAATGCTAGTGAAACTCAACTTTCATCATGTTTGATTGGCAAGTCAAGCAAGGGATGGCTATGGCATAGGCACCTTGGACATGTTGGCATGAAGCAATTGAACAAGTTAGTGAAGCATGATCTAGTGAGAGGCTTGAATGATGTCACATTTGAGAAGGATAGACCTTGTAGTGCATGTCAAGCCGGGAAGCAACATGGGAACTCACATCCCAAGAAGAATGAGATGTCAACTTCAAGAGCATTTGAGTTGTTGCATATGGATTTGTTTGGCCCAACTCACTACACATCAATTGGGGGCAACAAGTATGGATTTGTGATTGTGGATGACTACTCTAGATACACTTGGGTGTTCTTTCTCTATGACAAGAGTGAAGTCTATGATCTATTCAAATCTTTTGTCAAGAGGGTGCAAAATGAGTTTGACACTACCATCAAGAAGATAAGAAGTGACAATGGGAGTGAATTCAAGAACACAAGAGTTGAAGAGTTGTGTGATGAGCTTGGAATTGTGCATCAATTCTCACCAACCTACACTCCCCAATCCAATGGTGTAGTTGAGAGGAAGAATAGAACCTTGATTGAGATGGCAAGAACTATGCTACTTGAGTACAATGTGAGTGAGAAGTTTTGGAGTGATGCTATCAACATGGCTTGCTATTATAGCAACCGCCTCTATTGCCATGGGAAGTTAGAAAAGACTCCATATGAAATCTTGAATGGAAGAAAGCCCAATATTGCTTACTTAGGGTCTTTGGTTGCAAGTGCTACATACTCAAGAAGGGGCAAAGACTTGGCAAGTTTGACAAGAGATGTGATGAGGGATTTCTACTTGGCTACTCTACTTCTAGCAAGGCCTATAGAGTATGGAATTTGGCTAGTGGTCTAGTTGAAGAGGTTCATGATGTTGAATTTGATGAAACCCAAGGCTCTCAAGTTGGAGATCAAAATCAAGAAGATGTGGGTGGAGATCAATTGAACAATGCAATGAGACACATGGACATTGGTGACGTTAGACCGAGGCAAGTGGATGATGGTGATGAAGTACAAGTGCCAACTCAAGTAGTGATTGATGATCCCAATGAGGCAAGCACAAGTGGTACTCAACATGAAGATCAAGATTAAGGTCAAGCAAGCAATGCAAATGAGCTAGTTCTTCAACCTTCCAACATTGCAAGAGATCATCCTCTAGATCATATCATTGGTGACATTCAAAGAGGTGTGCAAACAAGATCAAGATTGGCTAGCATATGTGAGCATTACTCCTTTGTGTCATTCATTGAGCCAACTAAGATTGATGAGGCATTGAAGGATCCGGATTGGATAAACGCCATGCATGAGGAATTGAACAACTTCACTAGGAATGAAGTTTGGGAGCTTGTTGAGAGGCCAAAGAAACACAATGTGATTGGAACTAAGTGGGTCTTCAAGAACAAGCAAGATCAAGATGGATTGGTTGTGAGGAACAAAGCAAGACTAGTGGCTCAAGGTTACACACAAGTTGAGGGTCTTGACTTTGGAGAAACATATGCACCGGTGGCAAGATTGGAGGCAATTAGAATCTTATTAGCCTATGCTTGTGCTCACAACATCAAGCTCTATCAAATGGATGTGAAGAGTGCATTTCTCAATGGCTTTATCAATGAGGAAGTGTATGTTGCACAACCTCCCGGTTTTGAGGATGACAAGAAGCCCAACCATGTCTACAAGCTCAAGAAGGCTTTGTATGGCTTGAAGCAAGCTCCAAGGGCATGGTATGAAAGATTGAGGGACTTTCTTATATCCAAAGGCTTCAAGATGGGAAAAGTTGACACCACTCTCTTCACCAAGAAGATAGAAGATGACTTGTTTGTGTTGCAAATCTATGTGGATGATATCATTTTTGGATCAACAAATCAATTCTTTTGTGAAGAGTTTGCTAAGATGATGGCTAGTGAGTTTGAGATGTCAATGCTTGGAGAGTTGAGCTACTTCCTTGGTCTTCAAATCAAGCAAATGAAGAATGGCACCTTTGTGAGTCAAGGCAAGTACATCAAGGACATGATCAAGAAGTTTGGGTTGCAAGATGCTAAGGCCATTAGTACACCTATGGGAACCAATGGTGGCTTGGACATTGATGATAGTGGCAAGATGATTGAGCAAAAGCTATATAGATCAATGATTGGAAGCTTGTTATATGTGACCGCCTCAAGGCCGGATGTCATGTTTAGTGTATGCATGTGTGCAAGATTCCAAGCTTCTCCAAGAGAGAGTCACTTGACGGCAACCAAGAGGATATTGAGATACTTGAAGGGTACTCAAGATATTGGTCTATGGTATCCCAAGGGGTCAAGCTTTGAGTTGATTGGATACTCCGACTCCGACTATGCCGGTTGCAAGATTGATAGGAAGAGCACAAGTGGAACATGCCAAGTGCTAGGAAGATCTCTTGTGTCATGGTCTTCAAAGAAGCAAAATAGTGTGGCACTTTCCACCGCCGAAGCCGAATATATTAGTGCGGGGAATTGTTGTGCACAATTGCTATGGATGAAAGCCACCTTGAAGGACTATGGGATCAAGTTCAAGCATGTGCCTTTGTTTTGTGACAATGAAAGTGCAATCAAGATGACAAACAATCCGGTTCAACACTCAAGAACCAAGCACATTGATGTGAGGCACCACTTCATTAGAGATCATCAACAAAAGGGTGATATTAGCATTGAAAGCATTGGCACCGAAGATTAACTAGCCGACATATTCACCAAGCCTCTTGATGAGAAAAGATATTGCAAGTTGAGGAATGAGTTGAACATACTTAGCTTCTCCAACATGGATTGATGCACCCCATATATGACATGCCTCTCCTCCAACATAGCAAGGTAACGATGGTTGTTGCATTTCATGCATCCTTTGCTAATTGTGTAGACATGTATACATGTGC
Organism: Themeda triandra; assembly: GCA_018135685.1. NCBI lineage: Eukaryota > Viridiplantae > Streptophyta > Magnoliopsida > Poales > Poaceae > Themeda > Themeda triandra. The sequence continues at coordinate 81,685 of JAENPR010001842.1, forward strand.
ATCTTGCTAGGATCATTCATTGCAAATCAAATGAATTTGAAGGATATATGGCACCACTATTGTTTCTATGCTTGATTTGATCTAGTGGTGGCATATGACTTGTTTGTGAGCCTGTGTACCTAGTGTTGAATCTTTAGCACTTGCTCATGATATGTATCTCAACATGGTCAAGATAACCCTTATTCGTATAAGGTGTGAAGAAGCTTGCCCTTGGTTCAAAACCGAGATACATTTTCTAGGCATGTGGTTTAGATTTGGCCATAGTTGATTGACTTGTTTCTCTCATCTTATATACCCTTCTTGGTCATTGATGACAAAGGGGGAGAAGTAAGTATAGGGGAGAAGTTTACTCCTAGGGGAGAAGTTTACTCCTAGAGGGGAGAAATAAGTCACAAAGAGCAATGGAAGGGGATCAATTTTTATGATATGACCCAACCATGAGCACACAAATAAGGGGAGCAAGCTCATAGACTATTTGTTGCATATTGTGTGTGCATACATGATGATATGGAGCATTGCAAGCTAAATTCAATATTCATGCTTGTTTGGTGTATTGCTAGTATAAGACTTGATTGATGAAATGAAGTACTAGCATGCATAATTGGTTTCTAGACATAGAGTTTCTCTTGTTCAAGTACCTTGCTTTTAATGTGATCTCATGAGGTATCTTGAGTTTTGATGATGTCTAGATTCCCATGGTGCTAAGGAAGGTTTATTATCGCACTCCGATTGGTATCACGCTTCAAAGGTCAAGTCTATAAACCTTAGTACCATTTTGGTTGTGGTAACTCTCACAAAAGTTTCATCTATGCATGTGTGCTTGAAAATCGACCAAACATTTTGATGCACACATGTAGGGGGAGCTACCACTACCAAAATCGGAATTGAAATGCTTGTCCAATCCAAGATTCATGATCGAAATGTCTTGGGCAAGCAATTCAATTTCACATTGAATTCAATTTCCATATCTTTGTGAGTTTGTGAAGGGGTTGTCATCAATTACCAAAAAGGGGAGATTGAAAGCTCGGTTTGGTTTTGGTAATTAATGACACTCAACGTTGCTAATGCTTTGCTCTAAGTGTGGTTAGACACATAGCAATGTGACGATGGATGATGGAGCATGGTGATCACGGTGACGAACATGGTGGACATGTGAAGTGATCAAGCTCCGGTGATGAATGGAAACGCCCGTGGAGATCAAGGCGAAGGTATACTTGATAGGGCTTTACGGTTTAGTGGTCAAGACACTTAGTGAGTGTGACCATATTTAGGATCGATAACCAGACTATCAAGAGGGGTTTCCTCGGTTCATTCGCGGTCCTAAGTGCCTCTAGTTGTGACTTTGCATGATGCATGAGAGGCTAACTAGAGAGCTAACACTTGTCGACGTGATCTTGAGAAGATACGCTAACTCCGGTGCTTGAGAAGTGACCTACTCGTGGAGTTAGCACCTTGGACAAGTGGTTTGGAGATTGGATCGACGACGGTGCGATATCGAAGATCATACAAGAAGGTGACAAGCCACGGGGGCGCGAGACGCGGGCGCGGACGCATGGCGGGGGCGGACGCGTCCGGCGCATTGTGAAGTCGGTACACGATGGGTGGCCGGGCACGGCGTGCGCCGGACGCTGATGGACGGACGCGTCCGGCGGTGGCGGACGCGCACGTAAACTTTACGCTCCGCATGCTCGCGTGGCTCGCCGTCGGACGCACGCCGGACGCTCACGCCGGACGCCGGTGGATCACCGTTCATCGTCCGACGCTTGGTGACGTGGCAACTTTAAATTCCAACGGTCGGGCCGCCGGCGCGCGAAGAGTGCCGGACGCGTCCGGCGGCGCGCCGGACGCGTCCGGCGCGTTCGGAGTTTCGGCCCCGAGGGCAACGGCTCTATTTCGACCTTGGGTCTATAAATAGAGGGTTGGCCGGCTTGAGGAGGCTCTCTTGGCCATTTTCACATACTTGTGCATCCTTTGAGCTAGAGAGACACTCCCCCAATCATCTCTTTGATTCCTTTGCTAATCTTGAGAGAGATTTGAGTGAGAACAAGTGATTTGCATTGAGAGTTGCATCTAGAGGCACTTGTTCTTCGAGTGGGCTGCGGATTCTTGTTACTCTTCGGTGATTCCCGTCACCGTAGACGGTTTGGAGCGGCGGGTGGTGGTTGAGCTCGACTTGGTGATTGTTCGAGGCCACACCGGGTTCTTGTGAGGGGTTCTTGATCCTTCCCGCGGGAGTTCGTGAAAGGATACTCTAGTGGATTGCTCGTGGCTTGTGGATCCTTGTCTTGTGTGGAGATTGCGGCTCTCCATTGGGGTCTTTGGCACCGAGCCAATTGAGCGGGCAACTCACCAAGCAAGTGCATCGCCACAACGAGGACTAGCTTGCCGGGAAGCAAGTGAACCTCGGTAAAAATCATTGTGTTGATTGGTGATTGCCGAGGCTTCAACCTCCATTGTGATTGTGCTTGAGCGTCTCTAGGTGATTGGCTATCTTCTACTCTTCGCGGAGGTATAATCTTCCATCCTCTCTTTACTTACCGCTTAGTAGAATTGCTTGTTGTGGTCGGTCGGGAACCACTCTTGTGTAGCTTAAATCCCGTGGGTAGAATTGCTTGGTTGGTTTCGGTGAACCGACATTGTGTAGCTTGATCACCGTTGTTGTGCGTGCAATTAAATTGAGTAGCCTTGCATGGTAGGACGGCTTGCATAGAGTAGTCGAAGCACTTGCTTTGCACATTTGCCGCCTAGCTATCTAATTGGGTTGTCTAGTTTTATTGCTAGAATTTTTATTAGGCTATTCACCCCCCCCTCTAGCCATTGTGACCTTTCAAAGGGCCGTTCGGGCTCTCGGGTGATGACAAATATGTGGTGGTGAGGCCAGAGGCGTCAAAACGCCTTAACCATGGCATACGGTCGTGCTTGACCTAGTGTCGAGAGCTATAGGACATGCGAACCGGGCCGTGCGGTAGCATAGTCGTGTGTGCAAATATGGCAGTTCTAGAGCTGTGGAGCCATGGTTAAGGGCCATTCGGGTTCTCGGGGCGGTAATAAACGCTGTGGTGGAGAGGCCAAAGGTGTTAAAACGCATTAACCATGGTGCATGGGCGTGCTTGACTTGGTGCGAGGAGCCGTAGGACGCATAGGAACCGCCGTGCGGCAAAGCAAAGTCGTGTGTGCAAATATGGCGGCCGGGAGCCGTGGAGCCGAGGTTAAGGGCCGTTCAAGTGATGACAAACGCTATGGTAGAGAGGCCGAGGTGTCAAAATGCCTTAACCATGGCGTACGGGCTTGCTTGACTCGGTGCTTAGGGAGCCATAGGACGCGTTGGAACCGACCATGCGGCGGCATGGTCGTGTGTGCAAATGTTACGGCTTTACCGCCGTGGAGCCATGGTTAAGGGCCCTTCAGGCTCTCGGGTGATGGAAAACTCTATGGTGGAGAGGTGAGAGGCATCAAAATGGCTTAACCATGGCGTACGGGTGTGCTTGAACCGGTGCCGAGAGCCGTTGGATGCACAGGATCCGGCCGGGCGCCAGCACAGTCGTGTGTGCAATTATGAATGTTCTAGAGTCGTGGAGCTATAGTTAAGGGCCGTTCGGGCTCTCGGGTTATGACAAACATTGTGGTGGTGGGGCCAGAGGTGTCAAAATGCCTTAACCATGGCATACGGTCGTGCTTGACCTAGTGTCGAGAGCTGTAGGACATGTAGGAACCGGCTGTGCGGTAGCATAGTCGTGTGTGCAAATATGGCAGTTCTAGAGCGGTGGAGCCATGGTTAAGGGCCATTCGGGTTCTTGGGTGGCAACAAATGCTGTGGTCGAGAGGCCAGTGGTGTCAAAACGCCTTAACCATAGTGCATGGGCGTGCTTGACTTGGTGCGAGGAGCCGTAGGATGCGCAGGAACCGCCGTGCGGCGGCAAAGTCGTGTGTGCAAATATGGCGGTTCCGGAGCCGTGGAGCCGAGGTTAAGTGCCGTTCGTGCTCTCGAGTGATGGCAAACGCTATGGTAGAGAGGACAGAGGTGTCAAAATGCCTTAACCATGGCGTACGGGCATGCTTGACTCGTAGAGCGGGAGCCATAAAATGCGTTGGAACCGATCGTGCGGCAAAGCATGGTCGAGTGTGCAAATATGGCGTTTTGGAGCCGTGGAGGCATGGTTAAGGGCTCTTCGGGCTCTCGGGTGATGGAAAACTCTATGGTGGAGAGGTGAGAGGCATCAAAATGGCTTAACCATGGCGTACGTGCGTGCTTGACCCGGTGCCGAGAGCCATAGGATGCACGGGGATCCGACCGTGTGGCAGCACAATCGTGTGTGCAATTATGGATGTTCGGAGTCGTGGAGCTGTAGTTAAGGGCCGTTCGTGCTCTCGGGAGATGACAAACATTGTGGTGGTGAGGCCGAGGCATCAAAACGCCTTAACCATGTCATACGGTCATGCTTGACCTAGTGTCAAGAGCTGTAGGACAGGCACGAACCGTCTGTGCGGTAGCATATTCGTGTGTGCAAATATGGCAATTCTAGAGCCGTGGAGCCATGGTCAAGGGCCATTCGGGTTCTCGGCGGCAACAAACGCTGTGTTGGAGAGGCTAGAGGTGTCAAAATGCCTTAACCATGGCGTACGGGCATGCTTGACTCGGTGCCGGGAGCCATAGGATGCGTTGAACCGACCGTGTGGGGCATGGTCGTGTGTGCAAATATGGTAGTTCGGGAGCCGTGGAGCCAAGGTTAAGGGCTGTTCGGGCTCTCGAGCGATGGAAAACGCTATGGTAGAGAGGCCGAGGTGTCAAAATGCCTTAACCATGGCGTACGGGCATGCTTGACTCTGTGCCAGGAGCCATAGGATGCGTTGGAACCGACCATGCGGCAGCATGGTTGTGTGTGCAAATATGGCAGTTTTGGAGCCGTGGAACCGTGGTTAAGGGCCCTTCGGGCTCTTGGGTGATGAAAAACTCTATGGTGGAGAGGTGAGAGGCATCAAAATGGCTTAACCATGGCGTACGGGCGTGCTTGACCCGGTGCCGAGAGCCGTAGGATGCACAGGATCCGGCTGTGCGGCAGCACAGTCGTGTGTGCAATTATGGATGTTCTGGAGTCGTGGAGCTATAGTTAAGGGCCGTTCGGGCTCTTGGGTGATGACAAATATTGTGGTGGTGAGGCCAGAGGCATCAAAATGCCTTAACCATGGCATACGGTTGTGCTTGACCTAGTGTCGAGAGCTATAGGACATGCAGGAACTGGCTGTGCGGTAGCATAGTCGTGTGTGCAAATATGGCAGTTCTAGAGCTGTGGAGCCATGGTTAAGGGCCATTCGGGTTCTCGGGCGGTAATAAACGCTGTGGTGGAGAGGCCAAAGGTGTTAAAATGCCTTAACCATGGTGCATGGGCGTGCTTGAGTTGGTGCGAGGAGCCGTAGGACGCATAGGAACCGCCGTGCGGCAAAGCAAAGTCATGTGTGCAAATATGGCGGTTACGGGAGCCGTGGAGCCGAGGTTAAGGGCCGTTCGGGCTCTCAAGCGATGACAAATGCTATGGTAGAGAGGCCGAGGTGTCAAAATGCCTTAACCATGGCGTACGGGCTTGCTTGACTCGGTCGGGAGCCATAGGACGCGTTGGAACCGACCATGCGGCCGCATGGTTGTGTGTGCAAATGTTACGTTTTTACCGCCGTGGAGCCATGGTTAAGGGCCCTTCGGGCTCTCGGGTGATGGAAAACTCTATGGTGGAGAGGTGAGAGGCATCAAAATGGCTTAACCATGGCGTACGGGTGTGCTTGAACCGGTGCCAAGAGCCGTAGGATGCACGGGATCCGGCCGTGCGCCAAAGCACGGTCGTGTGTGCAATTATGAATGTTCTAGAGTCATGGAGCTATAGTTAAGGGCCGTTCGGGCTCTCGGGTGATGACAAACATTGTCTTGGTAGGGCCGGAGGTGTCAAAATGCCTTAACCATGGCATACGGTCGTGCTTGACCTAGTGTCGAGAGCTGTAGGACACGTAGGAACCTTGTGCGGTAGCATAGTCGTGTGTGCAAATATGGCGGTTCTAGAGCGGTGGAGCCATGGTTAAGGGCCATTCGGGTTCTTGGGTGGCAACAAATGCTGTGGTCGAGAGTCCAGCGGTGTCAAAACGCCTTAACCATAGTGCATGGGCGTGCTTGACTTGGTGCGAGGAGCCGTAGGATGCGCAGGAACCGGCCGTGCGGCAGCAAAGTCGTGTGTGCAAATATGGCAGTTCTGGAGCCGTGGAGCCGAGGTTAAGGGCCGTTCAGGCTCTCGAGTGATGGAAAACTCTATGGTAGAGAGGCGAGAGGCGTCAAAATGCCTTAACCATGGCGTACGGGCATGCTTGACCCGGTGCCGGGAGCCATAGGATGCGTTGGAACCGATCGTGCGGCAAAGCATGGTCGAGTGTGCAAATATGGCGTTTTGGAGCCGTGGAGGCATGGTTAAGGGCCCTTCGGGCTCTCGGGTGATGGAAAACTCTATGGTGGAGAGGTGAGAGGCATCAAAATGGCTTAACCATGGCGTACGGGCGTGCTTGACCCGGTGCCGAGAGCCATAGGATGCACGGGGATCCGACCGTGTGGCAGCACGGTCGTGTGTGCAATTATGGATGTTCGGAGTCGTGGAGCTGTAGTTAAGGGCCGTTCAGGCTCTCGGGAGATGACAAACATTGTGGTGGTGAGGCCAGACTCATCAAAATGCCTTAACCATGTCATACGGTCATGCTTGACCTAGTGTCAAGAGCTGTAGGACATGCACGAACCGGCTGTGCGGTAGCATATTCGTGTGTGCAAATATGGCAATTCTAGAGCTGTGGAGCCATGGTTAAGGGCCATTCAGGTTCTCAGGCGGCAACAAACGCTGTGTTGGAGAGGCTAGAGGTGTCAAAATGCCTTAACCATGGCGTACGGGCATGCTTGACTCAGTGCCGGGAGCCATAGGATGCGTTGGAACCGACCGTGCGGCAGCATGGTCGTGTGTGCAAATATGGTAGTTCTGGAGCCGTGGAGCCAAGGTTAAGGGCTGTTCGGGCTCTCGAGTGATGGAAAACGCTATGGTAGAGAGGCCGGAGGTGTCAAAATGCCTTAACCATGGCGTACGGGCATGCTTGACTCGGTGTCAAGAGCCATAGGATGCGTTGGAACCGACCAGGTGCGGCGGCATGGTCGTGTGTGCAAATATGGCGTTTTGCGGCCGTGGAGCGTGGTTAAGGGCCCTTCGGGCTCTTGGGTGATGAAAAACTCTATGGTGGAGAGGTGAGAGGCATCAAAATGGCTTAACCATGGCGTACGGGCGTGCTTGACCCGGTGCCGAGAGCCGTAGGACGCACGGGATCCGTTTGTGCGGCAAAGGCACGTCGTGTGTGCAATTATGGATGTTCGGAGTCGTGGAGCTATAGTTAAGGGCCGTTCGGGCTCTTGGGTGATGACAAATATTGTGGTGGTGAGGCCGGAGGCATCAAAATGCCTTAACCATGGCATACGGTTGTGCTTGACCTAGTGTCGAGAGCTATAGGACGTGCAGGAACCGGGTTTGTGCGGTAGCATAGTCGTGTGTGCAAATATGGCGTTCTAGAGCCGTGGAGCCATGGTTAAGGGCCATTCGGGTTCTCGGGCGGTAATAAACGCTGTGGTGGAGAGGCCAAAGGTGTTAAAACGCCTTAACCATGGTGCATGGGCGTGCTTGACTTGGTGCGAGGAGCCGTAGGACGATAGGAACCGCCCTGCGCGGCAAAGTCATGTGTGCAAATATGGCGGTTCGGAGCCGTGGAGCCGAGGTTAAGGGCCGTTCGGGCTCTCAAGCGATGACAAACGCTATGGTAGAGAGGCCGAGAGGTGTCAAAATGCCTTAACCATGGCGTACGGGCTTGCTTGACTCGGTCGGGAGCCATAGGACGCGTTGGAACCGACCATGCGGCAAAGCATGGTTGTGTGTGCAAATGTTACGTTTTACCGCCGTGGAGCCATGGTTAAGGGCCCTTCGGGCTCTCGGGTGATGGAAAACTCTATGGTGGAGAGGTGAGAGGCATCAAAATGGCTTAACCATGGCGTACGGGTGTGCTTGAACCGGTGCCGAGAGCCGTAGGATGCACAGGATCCGGCCGTGCGCCAGCACAGTCGTGTGTGCAATTATGAATGTTCTAGAGTCATGGACCTATAGTTAAGGGCCGTTCGGGCTCTCGGGTGATGACAAACATTGTGCTGGTAGGGCCAGAGGTGTCAAAATGCCTTAACCATGGCATACGGTCATGCTTGACCTAGTGTCGAGAGCTGTAGGACACGTAGGAACCTATTTGTGCGGTAGCATAGTCGTGTGTGCAAATATGGCAGTTCTAGAGCGGTGGAGCCATGGTTAAGGGCCATTCGGGTTCTTGGGTCGCAACAAATGCCGTGGTCGAGAGGCCGGCGGTGTCAAAACGCCTTAACCATAGTGCATGGGCGTGCTTGACTTGGTGCGAGGAGCCGTAGGATGCGCAGGAACCGGCCGTGCGGCAAAGCAAAGTCGTGTGTGCAAATATGGCGTTCGGAGCCGTGGAGCCGAGGTTAAGTGCCGTTCGGGCTCTCGAGTGATGGCAAACGCTATGGTAGAGAGGCCGGAGGTGTCAAAATGCCTTAACCATGGCGTACGGGCATGCTTGACTCGAGCCGGGAGCCATAAAATGCGTTGGAACCGATCGTGCGGCGGCATGGTCGAGTGTGCAAATATGGCAGTTTTGGAGCCGTGGAGGCATGGTTAAGGGCCCTTCGGGCTCTTAGGTGATGGAAAACTCTATGGTGGAGAGGTGAGAGGCATCAAAATGGCTTAACCATGGCGTACGGGCGTGCTTGACCCGGTGCCGAGAGCCATAGGATGCACGGGGATCCGACCGTGTGGCAGCACGGTCGTGTGTGCAATTATGGATGTTCGGAGTCGTGGAGCTGTAGTTAAGGGCCGTTCGGGCTCTCGGGAGATGACAAACATTGTGGTGGTGAGGCCGGACTCATCAAAACGCCTTAACCATGTCATACGGTCATGCTTGACCTAGTGTCAAGAGCTGTAGGACATGCACGAACCGGGACCGTGCGGTAGCATATTCGTGTGTGCAAATATGGCAATTCTAGAGCTGTGGAGCCATGGTTAAGGGCCATTCGGGTTCTCGGCGGCAAAAACGCTGTGTTGGAGAGGCTAGAGGTGTCAAAATGCCTTAACCATGGCGTACGGGCATGCTTGACTCGGTGCCGGGAGCCATAGGATGCGTTGGAACCGACCGTGTGGCGGCATGGTCGTGTGTGCAAATATGGTAGTTCCGGGAGCCGTGAAGCCAAGGTTAAGGGCCGTTCGGGCTCTCGAGTGATGGAAAACGCTATGGTAGAGAGGCCGAGGTGTCAAAATGCCTTAACCATGGCGTACGGGCATGCTTGACTCAGTGTCAAGAGCCATAGGATGCGTTGGAACCGACCGTGCGGCAGCATGGTCGTGTGTGCAAATATGGCAGTTTTGCAGCCGTGGAGCTGTGGTTAAGGGCCCTTCGGGCTCTTGGGTGATGAAAAACTCTATGGTGGAGAGGTGAGAGGCATCAAAATGGCTTAACCATGGCGTACGGGCGTGCTTGACCCGGTGCCGAGAGCCGTAGGATGCACGGGATCCGCCGTGTGCGGCGCAGCACGATCGTGTGTGCAATTATGGATGTTACGGAGTCGTGGAGCTATAGTTAAGGGCCGTTCGGGCTCTCGGGTGATGACAAATATTGTGGTGGTGAGGCCGGAGGCATCAAAATGCCTTAACCATGGCATACGGTTGTGCTTGACCTAGTGTCGAGAGCTATAGGACATGCAGGAACCGGGCGTGTGCGGTAGCATAGTCGTGTGTGCAAATATGGCAGTTCTAGAGCTGTGGAGCCATGGTTAAGGGCCATTCGGGTTCTCGGGCGGTAATAAACGCTGTGGTGGAGAGGCCAAAGGTGTTAAAACGCCTTAACCATGGTGCATGGGCATGCTTGACTTGGTGCGAGGAGCCGTAGGACGCATAGGAACCGGCCGTGCGGCAGCAAAGTCATGTGTGCAAATATGGCAGTTCTAGAGCCGTGGAGCCGAGGTTAAGGGCCGTTCAGGCTCTCAAGCAATGACAAATGCTATGGTAGAGAGGCCAGAGGTTTCAAAATGCCTTAACCATGGCGTACGGGCTTGCTTGACTCAGTGCCGGGAGCCATAGGACGCGTTGGAACCGACCATGCGGCAGCATGGTTGTGTGTGCAAATGTTACAGTTTTACTGCCGTGGAGCCATGGTTAAGGGCCCTTCAGGCTCTCGGGTGATGGAAAACTCTATGGTGGAGAGGTGAGAGGCATCAAAATGGCTTAACCATGGCGTACGGGTGTGCTTGAACCGGTGCCGAGAGCCGTAGGATGCACAGGATCCGGCCGTGCGCCAGCACAGTCGTGTGTGCAATTATGAATGTTCTAGAGTCATGGAGCTATAGTTAAGGGCCATTCGGGCTCTCGGGTGATGACAAACATTGTCTTTGGTAGGGCCGAGGTGTCAAAATGCCTTAACCATGGCATACGGTCGTGCTTGACCTAGTGTCGAGAGCCGTAGGACACGTAGGAACCGGCGTGCGGTAGCATAGTCGTGTGTGCAAATATGGCGGTTCTAGAGCGGTGGAGCCATGGTTAAGGGCCATTCGGGTTCTTGGGTGGCAACAAATGCTGTGGTCGAGAGGCCGGCGGTGTCAAAACGCCTTAACCATAGTGCATGGGCGTGCTTGACTTGGTGCGAGGAGCCGTAGGATGCGCAGGAACCGGCGTGCGGCGGCAAAGTCGTGTGTGCAAATATGGCGGTTCCGGGAGCCGTGGAGCCGAGGTTAAGTGCCGTTCGGGCTCTCGAGTGATGGCAAACGCTATGGTAGAGAGGCCGAGAGGTGTCAAAATGCCTTAACCATGGCGTACGGGCATGCTTGACTCGAGCCGGGAGCCATAAAATGCGTTGGAACCGATCGTGCGGCAAAGCATGGTCGAGTGTGCAAATATGGCGGTTTTGGAGCCGTGGAGGCATGGTTAAGGGCCCTTCGGGCTCTCGGGTGATGGAAAACTCTATGGTGGAGAATTGAGAGGCATCAAAATGGCTTAACCATGGCGTACGGCGTGCTTGACCCGGTCCGAGAGCCATAGGATGCACGGGATCCGACCAGGTGTGGCAGCACAGTCGTGTGTGCAATTATGGATGTTCTGGAGTCGTGGAGCTGTAGTTAAGGGCCGTTCAGGCTCTCGGGAGATGACAAACATTGTGGTGGTGAGGCCAGAGGCATCAAAACGCCTTAACCATGTCATACGGTCATGCTTGACCTAGTGTCAAGAGCTGTAGGACATGCACGAACCGGCTGTGCGGTAGCATATTCGTGTGTGCAAATATGGCAATTCTAGAGCTGTGGAGCCATGGTTAAGGGCCATTCAGGTTCTTAGGCAGCAACAAACGCTGTGTTGGAGAGGCTAGAGGTGTCAAAATGCCTTAACCATGGCGTACGGGCATGCTTGACTCAGTGCCAGGAGCCATAGGATGCGTTGGAACTGACCGTGCGGCAGCATGGTCGTGTGTGCAAATATGGTAGTTCTGGAGCCGTGGAGCCAAGGTTAAGGGCTGTTCAGGCTCTCGAGCGATGGAAAATGCTATGGTAGAGAGGCCAGAGGTGTCAAAATGCCTTAACCATGGCGTACGGGCATGCTTGACTCAGTGTCGAGAGCCATAGGATGCGTTGGAACCGACCGTGCGGCGGCATGGTCGTGTGTGCAAATATGGCGGTTTTGCGGCCGTGGAGGCTGTGGTTAAGGGCCCTTCGGGCTCTTGGGTGATGAAAAACTCTATGGTGGAGAGGTGAGAGGCATCAAAATGGCTTAACCATGGCGTACGGGCGTGCTTGACCGGTGCCGAGAGCCGTAGGATACACGGGATCCGGCTGTGCGGCGGCAAAGACGTGTGTGCAATTATGGATGTTCGGAGTCGTGGAGCTATAGTTAAGGGCCGTTCGAGCTCTCGGGTGATGAAAAATATTGTGGTGGTGAGGCCAGAGGCATCAAAATGCCTTAACCATGGCATACGGTTGTGCTTGACCTAGTGTCGAGAGCTATAGGACATGCAGGAACTGGCTGTGCGGTAGCATAGTCGTATGTGCAAATATGGCAGTTCTAGAGCTGTGGAGCCATGGTTAAGTGCCATTCGGGTTCTCGGGCGGTAATAAACGCTGTGGAGGAGAGGCCAAAGGTGTTAAAACGCCTAAACCATGGTGCATGGGCGTGCTTGACTTGGTGCGAGGAGCCGTAGGACGCATAGGAACCGGCCGTGCGGCAGCAAAGTCGTGTGTGCAAATATGGCAGTTCTGGAGCCGTGGAGCCAAGGTTAAGGGCTGTTCAGGCTCTCGAGCGACGACAAATACTATGGTAGAGAGGCCAGAGGTGTCAAAATGCGTTAACCATGGCGTACGGGCTTGCTTGACTCGGTGCGGGAGCCATAGGACGCGTTGGAATCGACCATGCGGCGGCATGGTCGTGTGTGCAAATGTGGCAGTTTTACTGCCGTGGAGCCATGGTTAAGGGCCCTTCAGGCTCTCGAGTGATGGAAAACTCTATGGTGGAGAGGTGAGAGGCATCAAAATGGCTTGACCATGGCGTACGAGTGTGCTTGAACCGGTGCCGAGAGCCTAGGATGCACAGGATCCGGCCGTGCGCCAGCACAGTCGTGTGTGCAATTATGGATGTTCTGGAGTCGTGGAACTATAGTTAAGGGCCGTTCGGGCTCTCGGATGATGACAAACATTGTGGTGGTGGGGCCAGAGGTGTCAAAACGCCTTAACCATGGCATACGGTCATGCTTGACCTAGTATCGAGAGCTGTAGGACACGTAGGAACCGGCTGTGCGGTAGCATAGTCGTGTGTGCAAATATGGCAGTTCTAGAGCGGTGGAGCCATGGTTAAGGGCCATTCGGGTTCTTGGGCGGCAACAAATCGTGGTCGAGAGGCCAGCGGTGTCAAAACGCCTCAACCATAGTGCATGGGCGTGCTTGACTTGGTGCGAGGAGCCGTAGGATGCGCGAGGAACCGCCGTGCGGCAAAGCAAAGTCGTGTGTGCAAATATGGCGGTTCGGAGCCGTGGAGCCGAGGTTAAGTGCCGTTCAGGCTCTCGAGTGATGGAAAACGCTATGGTAGAGAGGCCAGAGGTGTCAAAATGCCTTAACCATGGCGTACAGGCATGCTTGACTCAGAGCCGGGAGCCATAAAATGCGTTGGAACCGATCGTGCGGCAGCATGGTCGAGTGTGCAAATATGGCAGTTTTGGAGCCGTGGAGGCATGGTTAAGGGCCCTTCAGGCTCTCAGGTGATGGAAAACTCTATGGTGGAGAGGTGAGAGGCATCAAAATGACTTAACCATGGCATACAGGCGTGCTTGACCCGGTGCCGAGAGCCATAGGATGCACAAGATCCGACCGTGTGGCAGCACAGTCGTGTGTGCAATTATGGATGTTCTGGAGTCGTGGAGCTGTAGTTAAGGGCCGTTCAGGCTCTCGGGTGATGACAAACATTGTGGTGGTGAGGCCAGAGGCATCAAAATGCCTTAACCATGTCATACGGTCATGCTTGACCTAGTGTCAAGAGCTGTAGGACATGCACGAACCGGCTGTGCGGTAGCATATTCGTGTGTGCAAATATGGCACTTCTAGATTTGTGGAGCCATGGTTTAGGGCCATTCGGGTTCTCGGCGGCAACAAACGCTGTGTTGGAGAGGCTAGAGGTGTCAAAATGTCTTAACCATGGCGTACGGGCATGCTTGACTCGGTGCCGAGGAGCCATAGGACGCGTTAGAACCGGCCGTGCGGCGGCATGGTCGTGTGTGCAAATATGGCAGTTCTGGAGCCGTGGAGCCAAGGTTAGGGGCCGTTCAGGCTCTCGAGCGATGGCAAACGCTATGGTAGAGAGGCCAGAGGTGTCAAAATGCCTTAACCATGGCGTACGGGCATGCTTGACTCAGTGTCGAGAGCCATAGGATGCGTTGGAACCGACCGTGCGGCAGCATGGTCGTGTGTGCAAATATGGTAGTTTTGCAGCCGTGGAGCTGTGGTTAAGGGCCCTTCAGGCTCTCGGGTGATGAAAAACTCTATGGTGGAGAGGTGAGAGGCATCAAAATGGCTTAACCATGGCGTACGGGTGTGCTTGAACCGGTGCCGAGAGCCGTAGGATGCACAGGATCCAGCCGTGCGCCAGCACAGTCGTGTGTGCAATTATGGATGTTCTGGAGTCATGGAACTATAGTTAAGGGCCGTTCGGGCTCTCGGGTGATGACAAACATTGTGGTGGTGGGGCCGGAGGTGTCAAAACGCCTTAACCATGGCATACGGTCATGCTTGACCTAGTGTCGAGAGTCGTAGGACACGTAGGAACCGAATTTGTGCGGTAGCATAGTCGTGTGTGCAAATATGGCGGTTCTAGAGCGGTGGAGCCATGGTTAAGGTCCATTCGGGTTCTTGGGCGGCAACAAATGCTGTGGTCGAGAGGCCGGCGGTTTCAAAACACCTTAACCATAGTGCATGGGCGTGCTTGACTTGGTGCGAGGAGCCGTAGGATGCGCAGGAACCGGCCGTGCGCGGCAAAAGTCGTGTGTGCAAATATGGCGGTTGGAGCCGTGGAGCCGAGGTTAAGTGCCGTTCACACTCTCGAGTGACGGCAAACGCTATGGTAGAGAGGCCGGAGGTGTCAAAATGCCTTAACCATGGCGTACGGGCATGCTTGACTCAGAGCCAGGAGCCATAAAATGCGTTGGAACCGACCGTGCGGCAGCATGGTCGAGTGTGCAAATATGGCAGTTTTGGAGCCGTGGAGCCATGGTTAAGGGCCCTTCAGGCTCTCGGGTGATGGAAAACTCTATGGTGGAGAGGTGAGAGGCATCAAAATGGCTTAACCATGGCGTACGGGCGTGCTTGACCGGTGCCGAGAGCCATAGGATGCACAGGATCCGGCTGTGCGGCGGCACGGTCGTGTTTGCAATTATGGATGTTACGGAGTCGTGGAGCTGTAGTTAAGGGCCGTTCGGGCTCTCGGGTGATGACAAACATTGTGGTGGTGAGGCCGGAGGCATCAAAACGCCTTAACCATGGCATACGGTCATGCTTGACCTAGTGTCAAAGAGTAGGACACGCACGAACCGGCTTGTGTGGTAGCATATTCGTGTGTGCAAATATGGTAGTTCTAGAGTTTGTGGAGCCATGGTTAAGGGCCATTTAGGTTCTTAGGCGGTGTTAACACCGAGAATTTGGTCGGGAAAATGACGGAGGGTGGGCCCGCAAGGAGCGAGAGAGAGCAATTCGGCAAGTGTGTATGCGGTCGGCTAATTTCCATGTGTTCGGCAAATGATCAAGCGGTCGGTAACGGCTTTATTTGAAGGCGAAAGAAGGAAAGATAAAGATGGCCGAAAGGGAAGGAGTCGTGATAATCAAGGACTCGATTATGGATAGAGTTAGCGTGTCGGTTTTTCCAATTTTGTTTGAATAGTTCGTAAGTGCTTAGGACTCATGTTTTGTCCGGGGTATAAATATAAACCCTCGACCATTGTAATAAGGGTTCACAACCAAATCAATACAACCGCTACGTGCCACCCTTCGAGTCCTTTTAGTCGTTCGTCGAGTTCTTCAAGAGGGCCAATCGATCCGTCGACCTCCGTAAGTCCGGCAACCTTGTTATCATGTCTAGTATCGTGCGGCGGATTTAGATGTGATGCAAGTAGTCTCATCCGTTTTGCTTAGTATCGTGCGGCTGATTTAAGCTTAATGATGGGAAGTTTTTGCTTGTGCCTTGTATCGTGCGGCGGATTAAGACATGAGTAAAGATAGTTATCGGCTCTTTTAGATTTGGCATGATCTAATAGATTCATTAAGTTATCACGTGTTGCTTCTTTGTATTTAATATTTAATTATTTGCAACACTCTTTTGCCCAATCTAGATTATACTCTTTCGGCTTGTTGATCGTTTATCTCATGCTTATTCAATATCGGGTTGATCAAGCTTATATAGCCGAATTAGATCGATCTAGATTGTTACATGTTGTGGGTTCATTCACGTTAGATGTAGATAAGCCTTGACGGGACCGGTACCGTGCGGCGGATGCGAGTCTTTGGGTTACTCTAGAACTAGTCATCCGGTGGACTAGAGATCGGTTTAATCGATAGGCTCCTTTTACATGTTGCTTGTTTGTTCCTTCTTCATGGACCTCGATTCGGCAATCTTGCCGATACGGTTACGCTTATGCATGTAGCGAGTATCTATAGATCTATTAGATAATTATGTGCTTTTAGCTCTTTATTGCTAGATTGTATCATGCGGTGGATTGATCTAGTAGTAAGGAGTGGTGTAAATTCATAGCGAGTGGTATCATGCGGTGGATTAGCTTGCTTGGGTTTATGCTCGACGGGTTTATGAAGGCTAGACGTGCGGCGAGACTAGTTGGAGTGGCCTATGCATGTGTTGTTTAGTAGATTCATATTTATATGTTACTTATCCTTAATTATTAGTGCTTGATGATGCTTTAAACCCGAGATATAGTTTGATATGCTTTAGTAGTTTAATCTTGTTCAAACATGTCTTCATTTACGTATTCGGCAAATTCGTTGTTTACATCGGTTATGTTACTTTAGCCGAATGAAGCGCAATCTGTTGGCGAGATAGCTTCTATAGCTATGTGTCGTCGTAAGTGGCTTCGGGCCGTAAAGATGGAGCTGTCTGGTCTCACCTGAGCACGTTCCGGTTATGATCTTACCGTTTTATCCCTTGTCGATTTTCAGGTCAAATCGGATCGGCACGCCACCGGATTCGACGCCGGGCACCGATTGAAGCTAGGCTTTCCGGCTTGCCGTGTGTGAGACGCGGGGGTGGTCACATTTTGCGTCAACACACTTTTGGCACGCCGGTGGGACTACTTCTTAATCTAGGATGGGATCGGAAATTGACAACGATCACGTTCCGAACGTGACCTTGGACGAGCCGGCCGGGATCAACGCCGGATGGTGGAGCAAGCAATGGAGCGGTTTCGGCGAAATGTCGATGTCTTTTTCCAAGAACAAGAGTGGTAGAGTGATGATCAAGCAATCACCGCCATGAGTTCTTCTTGCCGGTCGATCGATGTTCGACGAGGAGGAGATGCGAGAGGGTAGTTGGAGCCATCTACAAAGTCAGAGACACTATGTTGAATCACAACACGGACTTTTCTCGGGCACCTTCCGCAAGATCATGGCTGAAACTTTTGGTCCAGCGGTTGACAAACGATTTGAAGCAAGATTTGGAGAGCTTGCTGGGCCGGTGTACTTCAACACTCGGCAATCTTCGGGGAAGTCGACTGGAGGAGAAGAGATAATCGGTACAAGCAAGGATGGGAGCTGTTTGTAATGAAAAGAGAAGCCTCTTGTGACCGAGCGGCAAACTCATGGTCAGGTAGCTTTTGGTGCAACAACGGATGTACACGCACGCACAAGATCTCCCCGGTGGTAAATAGATTGCGAGAAGAGTGTCTATGGAGATGGGTACACTTGAATTCACGATTACGGTGCTCTAGATGCTTTGCCGAATCCGGGATACGGGAGTGCATCGGAGTACCTTCTAGAAGACAGGGAGCAAAAGATGCAAATGATGAGCTCCTAAAGCGAGAATGGGCGACATGATGCGAGAATCAATTCGGCCTAAAACCAAAGCATCGAGACATATTCATACAAATATCCTTTCCCGAAAGTGGTACAATAGGGTAGCTCTTCCACCAAGAGTTAAGCCACCAACGGATCGACCAAATTCTGCAGTCGGGATGACACCAAGTACCATTGAGCATGTCGTGCGGATATCGATGCAACTTGGAGAAGCCGCTGCCGATGAAGCTTGGAGAATCGAGATATTTTTCTATGTCTCGACGGGCCGGCTTTCACATGGTTTGCATCGCATGCCCGGCTAATTCCATTGGTACTTAGGCGAATTGGAGCAAAAGTTCCATTCATACTTTTATACAAAGAACCAATGAGAAAAAGATGGTTGATCTTTGGGCTATGAGTATGAAGACTCTTGAAACACCAATGGAGTATCTTCGCAGATTCGAGAGAGGCAAAGAACATGTGCTATTTCTCGACTATTCCCGATGATCAACTGGCACAATTGGTCATTGCGGGCATGCTTCCACATATCGAGACAAGCTATTCGGTATGGAGTTTGAAGACCTTGGACGACTTGCACAAAAATTGACACGATGAGCAATCAAGCCCAAGGGTTCGGGAGAGATGCTCGTTTTCGGAAGAACAGTGCAACTGTTGACATGTATCGGGATTTCTAGAAGAAGCATCGAATATGAAGATGAAGATGAAGTAGCTGGCGAGAATTGAATTGGACAAAAGAGCCTACTTTGGTCGAGTCATCGATGGGTGAAGCAACGAAGGGATCTTATGATTTTGATGTCGTAAAGCGAGATAAGCTCTTTCAGTCACGGGTCCAAGAGGGACGCATTAAGCTGCGGAAAAGGACATCCTATCTTTGCATACTGAAGGGGTAAAAGATAAGAAGTATGCGGGTTCCATGATACGGAGTTCTCATCATATCAATGATTCCGAGTGTTCGAGTAAAGATTCGAAGGCTATTCAAGATGGACACTTGAGATTTGATGGCAAGATGAAAGTAGACAAAAACCCATTCCCTCAGAACATGGTCTCTTTCTCCATAGGCATGGTTGATGCCAATGAGTCCAAGGAAAAGGGAAAGATGAAGGTTCTGACATCTGAAAGAGCCAAGGAGAGTGGTTCTGTTGACCCTAATCGGCAAGTTACCAAAGAGGAAGTGCAACAAGTACAGTTCAAAAATAGCCGAACAGAGAAGGGTCAGACTTCAGATGCGGCTAAGGAAATTGCCGAATACACGGCGGGCCAAAGCACGAGTTACAAAGACGACACTTGTTGAACAAATGGCGGTGGGAAAAGAAGATGGAGTATGATGAGGAACAACAAGTACATTGAAGAGGAACGCGGGTTCATGGCGAACGTCGGAGATATGAAGCGAGAGGTGCGCCAAAGAGAACAAGAAGAGTACGGGAGAGAGCAAGAGCAATCTCATTGGAATTGTTCCTTCTTCGATTAATCTTGTTGGAATGAAGGCTTGAAGTTGCACTGCCGGGAACAAGCGCCCGAATGCGGTGATCAATATTCGAGTACGAGGCAATCTCGAGTCAACCCCATTTGTCCCATTCATGATAGACTTGGGATGAAAGTTCCGGAGAACGATCGGCGCCTAAAAATAAACGGTTTGATGGATATCGAGAAAAAGATTTGCGAGACCAAGCTTGGGCTCACAGCGGTGTTCATAATACGAGAAGAGAGCTCCTATAGGTGGCAAA